>JAQFYE010000571.1:0-33235 GCA_034694305.1 Protaphorura glebata
TTACAAAGTGAAATATGAATGTCTGTAAGGGTTACGGCTGAATCGGACAATAAAACCTACATTATTATTATTATTATTATTAAATGAGCAGATAATTTTTAATAGGAGAACATTCGTTTCAGATTCGTGCAGGACTTAACATTGAAAATGATCACTCCTGTACAATATGATTGGAATCACAGCAACAAAATGCACATGCTTTGTTATGAACGACTGAATTCGCATTTAGAATTAGAGACATGCAGGCAATTGATTGTTACATTCAGTTCAATTCTATTCGCTCAGAATTTAATAATTTCTCTAGCTTTTGTCTAAATAAAGTTCCCTTGAGTTGGGAATTTAAAGAGTGCACGCTATATTTATTGACTACATAATTCATTCAGAGGACACGTCAATACAAATTTATTTTGCTGCGTATTTAACATTTCACAAACAAATAATTAACAAGGTACCTGCTAATTTGCATCAAATCAAACCTAAAAATAAAATTATGACTAAATCATGCAATATGACTTCCTATTTGTAATTATGGTTGTGACTCTATTGATTAACCTTGGCATTACAAAATTTAAGCTCAAATTTACCTTCAGCATGTCACGCCATCCTGGCCATTGAAATTCATCCCGGACATTGTTAAATTTTCATATTTATACCTCATGAAATCCGTAACATCTGATACTTAGTTCGTCAGTAACATTTCGAATGAGATTCTGGTTTACTCAGACTGCCAAACGGTAAGAATATCCAAAATTTTCATTTAAACTTTGAACGGACAATTATTATTATTTTAGAATTTCAAAATGCTGCCTCGTGGGACATTTGGTTTAAGTCTTATACAAAATACATAGTACTGTTGATTTCATATCAAATTAATATTATTATAATTGCGGGCATTTTTACGGAAATCGGCTCTCCTCCCACCAAGCACCTTTTATTATCGACCTATTTCGAATTAGGACTTCCTGTTCGGTCAAAATCATACAATCTTTTTGTTATTTGGATTGAGTTCGATATATTTTGTTTTTGAGCAGATGAAGACTAACCTGAGATCGGCGGCTTATCTGCTGTCATTTCTGGTTTCAAGCGCGATATGCGGACCCCGAGAATATGAAGAGATATGTTCACCCCACAAAGCAATGGAGCAATGTCGAATGGACTTGGACTTGATCTGCCTGGACAACGTTTGTGTCTGCAAGGATATGGCGTACTATGATGAAGAGAGTGGGGCCTGCATTGCACTCATTGGTGAAACTTGCACTCACATAGACAGCTCAAATTATTTCGGCTCTAGTACCGCCATCTCTCGCTGCCCATTAAATGCTGTCTGTGAAACAAAGAATCCAAACAAAATTCCAAAAATTCCGGAACAATACAAACACTACTTGCATCAATCAATTTGGTCTAGTTCTAGCAACGATAACCACAAATGTTTCTGCAAACCAGGATATACCGTAGATGACGACAAGGAAGACTGCTCCGAAACGTTGAAAGCGAACGATATCTGTATCGGTGCAAATATCACGTCAGAATGTGACTACGGGGCAGGAATGACTTGTGATAAAGAAAACAGCAAAACTTGCGTCTGTAAAAATTCAGAGGAAACTTTTTACTCCGAAGAAGAAAATAGATGTTTAACTAAACTGGATAAAAATTGTACTCAAACAACATTCTGCGAGAAAAATTCAATTTGCTCTACAACTCTGTCCATAATTAAATCCAAAATCGAAGACAAACATTTGCCATCTAGTAGAAAAATTGGCAAATGCGTATGTCTACCAGGTTATAACAAAAATTCCGAAGGTAATTGTGTAGCCAGTTATGGTGTCTCTTGTTCTGAACACAATTCTTGTAATTTAGAACATTCTTTAGAATGCATTGAGGGAATCTGTCAATGTCAAGCCGGACTTCATCAAGTATTTTCAAGTACTCATGGGAATGGGACTTGTAAATATTTGGTCAATTCCGTTTGTGACAGTAAGGAGGAACCAGAGTGTGTAGAAAATGCTCATTGTGATGAAGGGACTTCAAAATGTAAATGTATCGAAGGGTACTCGGCATCACCTGCCGGACAATGTTTGCCAAGTCATTTGACAGAATGTACTAGTCCAGATTTCACAAATCAGACTAGCGGGAGAGAATACAACTTTTATTATAGATACTTTAGGGAGTCATATTTTATGCAAAATAAGAATAATGTCACAACTTGTAATTTTTACCAGGGATTGGCTTGTTTTAATAGTAAATGTGAGTGTTTTGATTCCGCTTTAACTTGGGATGCGACTCAGAGTATGTGTACAGCTGGGGTTGATGAACGATGTGGACCAGTGACATGGGGTCAAGGGTTTGATGGAGAAATGGACGCATTGTATCCTCATAGCATGGCCGTAGATAGACCTAGACCTCATCCAGAGTATGCTTACTATGTCGGGTGTGCCGATGGAATGAAATGTGTCAAGAATTTTCATGGTGTTCAGGACTGGAGAGTTTGTGAACCAATTGTAAAAACATCGGAATAAAAATACTGATGACAACATTCAGACACGCCTTGAATTTCAAATAAATATTGTTTAAACTAAAAATTAATGTGTAATTGGAGTTATTACATATTTCGCATAATAAAACAACTAATTTTGACTTCATTCGATGAAACTAAACGTACCACGATATATTGCAATCAAAATTAGTCCATTCTCTAAAAATTCTACATTTTTCTTAATAACTATTTAAATTGGACACAAGTACAAGTGCCGTGAAATCTTACATCGCATGAATACTCTTAAATTTCTAATTCGACAATCTTCACATTTTTTTTTATGAAAGTGTACGAAAATATACCTGCTCTGATATCTAAGAATTGAAGTTCGCCTTATTCTGTCATTTGTCTTATTTTTATGTAATTTATATCAATATATATATAACCAAGGTAGACATCCCGCGAGGTCTTACGCAATTAAATCTGTGTAAATTCAAAAGTTTACGATATTTCTCATAATTTAAAAAATAATCTTGTGAAATAATCGTGACGCAAAATATTACACCGAAGAAATTAGTGGAAATACAAAAAATGCGACATGTCCACGAGTTATTAATAAAATTCATGCAAAATACTCGAGCCGCGAAATCTACACGATCGAAATTCGTCTCAATTCAAAAATCGCAATATTTATTCTAATTTTTAATCAAATTGGAAAATGAAGTGATCCGCTGAATGCTACACAATTGAAACTCGTATGATTTCTGAAAATTCTATTTCTGCAATAATTTATAACAAAATTCGATTTAACTAGACGTGCCACGAAATATCGCAATTAAAATTAGAACTATTCTAAAAATTCGTCATTTCTTCTAATTTCCAAAGAAAGTCAACATTCAACAATATTTCTACAGGTGCCGCGAAGCTTCCACCCTTTAAATTCTCATGAATTCCGATAATCTTCATAATTTTCTATACAATTGTATAAAAATAGACATGCCCAAAAATTGAAGTTCACCTTAATTCTAAAAATCTGACATTCGTCTTTTTTTTATGGAATTGCGTGAGAATAGATGCGCCGCGAGGTCTTTCACATTTAAAATTCGTCTGAATTCAAAAATTACAATATTTCGTCTGATTCTAAATAATGTACATAAGAAATACGATTCGTAGTCGTGCCGCGAGAACACACACAGTCGAAATTCGTAGGAATTCAAAGAATTCGACCATTTCCCTAACTTTAAATTTAACTCAATGAAAATATGTAGTCGTGGCGCGATTTATTCAATGTGATGAATGAATAGCGTCTTCCCGTCATTAGATAACGGATTCCATGCAATTTCATGGAATCGGTGGAAATTTGAAATAGAAAGTGGGCACAATTTGGGATTCTGTAGAATTGAATTAGTGTCTCCCGATTTTAAACATTTTTGTGTTTGTATCTTGTGAAGTTCTATTACGTCCCTATTTTCAAATCCTCCCAGGGTGAAAAATCTAAACCGTATCGACTCAGGGAAAATAAATTCAAGAATTATTCATCTCTCAACTTGAAATGATTTAACTCCAATACGGCAGGGTTTGTTGATCCAAATTAAATCTTAGTATGGTTTATCTCGAGTATCGTAATGCCGGACTTTATTCTGGTAAGCGCATACATTGTATGTCGAATAGATCAAACCGCCACTACACTGAAGACATTCAATTATTGTATTCCAAAATTTATTTGATCCCTTACGCACTGTATTAGACTGTCAAAACCGTAAACCTGTAACGGGTTCGAATCTGGCACTATTGAGCAGAATTACTGCTAAAAAGAACTGAAAATCATTTGAAGCCAAGTTAGCAGGATGAAAAACCTGAAAAAATTCACAGGCATCGCAATCACATACATACACGTTTTCACCGTTCACACACTTAAAAGATTGACCCGTGTCAAAGGTCAAAAATTTTTAACAAAAATTTTTGTAGTATTCGTTTCAATGAACTTTCATTGCGTATCGCACACGGATAAAAATGTTGACACCGCATACGCCTCTCTACGTCTCCTTCCGAGTTTGTAATTATTTTTAAAATGTTGGAGAAATTCCCCATAATCCCTAACCATTCAAAAGATCGGAGCAAATTCGAGAGAAATCGTGTAGAGATAATATGTCAGGATACTTACCTCGATCAGACATTCCGACTCCAACAATAATGGTTCACTCAATAAAATCACAAAGGTTGATTTTGATGATTATCTGACCAAAAACTTCGAATTTTTACCTCGATCAATATTTCATTTCAGTAGACGTTTAGGTTAGGACTGGACGTGCTCAATATGATATTGTACTATTGTACACCTATGCTAATTAGTGTAATAAATAATAATCAGTGTCAAAATAGATCGGGGAAGAATCCTTTGCGACTAATGCAAATAGAAAGATGCGGCCAACCGAACTTTAGAAGCACTGAAGCTGGTAAATTTGGTTAAAAACCTAAGAAATTTAAATCGTATATTTGTGAATAAATCGGAAAGCTTAAAAGACTTTCAAATTAGGTTAAAGAATATCAGAGGAAATACTATTAATCCTTGACAGAGTAGTTGTTGACCACCTGAACACTAAAAAAAGTCAAGTGTGAAAATACAAGGGTCACCGCTAGTGCCAAATGAGGTCGGTAATACCGAAGCACTGTTCCGTCGAAAAGTTTGTACTATACTTTGACCCATAAGTTAGATTTAAATGTAACCTCTTTGATAATCAGAGACATTATTATAATACTTGGGCAGGATTCACTACATCTCAGTTAATTTCTTCGTGACATGGCCCAAACCTATATACCTGTATTCATGTAGTTTGTATAATAGTACAAAATTTTGTAAAACTAGCTAATCAATTCTGGCCCATACAGATTGGTTTACAAATTCCTTATACCCGTAACAATTGTTGATAATTTGGTTGGACGAGGATGAGTAGAATTGGTGATTCAAAATTTGAAACGATAGTGCCTTTGTGGTATTTGATAAGAATATTTTACTGTGCACAAAAAGGATATACAACGCGTATATTTATACATTTAATTATATCGAATAGTTTAGGTGAGAATATACGATAGCTAAATACGATCACTACAAACGTGATCATAACATTTATTTATAAATAATCCAGAGCCAGAACAGCATAGTAATACGGGTTTTCCATCTGCTACTTGTTATGACGGGGTTTGATTCCCCTGTCCTTGCGTGGCTCAGCCAGACACTAGAAATTTTACCACATTTTTACACATTGGGTGTAGTGTAGTATGTATTCGTCAAAATGGGTTGAATCCAATAATTTCTATAAATATATATTTATATAAAATAAATCAAAGAAATAGCAGGGTTGCGGCCTTTATCCCTAGTAAGATTATTACAAAAGTAAAAGCGTTAAAGTATGATCTTGTACAGAACTGAACGCAATTAACCTGGTCTCATCAGGGAAGACATGAATTGAACCAAGTCCAAGTGTCAGTTGCCTCAAGCCATTTAGGTCCCGCTGTTTAAATTTGGTTTGTGGTAATTCTTTTCTCAAAGTCAAAACCCTGGCTGTCATTTTATACAGATTCGTTCCTCGATTGTATACCAAGATTAACATTGCCGTCAAGACTACATTTATCATTACCAAATACGCAAATTCGATCGGGTTTATATCAACACGAATCAAAATGAAATTCAACAGGACGATACCAGTTGTTAGGAATGCTAATGCGAACGGGAAAAGAAAGTCTCGAACACAACCATTAAATTGAATATTCAAAAGAGCAAAACATCGGTAATGGGTGACCCAGTTATCATGACTGTTGAAGTAAGAATGTGCGTCCGTGAACTTGGAAAATGACGGAAGAGCACATTAATTGCTTTTCCATCTATTTACACCACGGGAGGTACCCCGAATAAAAAGAAGTCTCTTCGGGATAGTGTCCAATTACTAGCCTTTACATGTCAAAAAAGTAGAGAATTTTCCTATATTGTAATTTCTTACTTTAATGCTCAAATCATATCCATTCCCACAAAGATTATTGCTATTGCCATAGCCATGTAAATGAAAGAAGATGTTACGGTCCACCCACGTTTAATGCAATTCAGCAGAGCGTACAATGGAAAAGAGATCAGTGGTCCATGTTTCCATCCAACGATTATTCCATTCGAGTTCAGTTCCGCTTTGCAAATCCGAAAGATCGGCGACAGCAAGTGCCACTTACATCTAGCCACATAGACGAATACAGCACTTCCTTGAATACAAACCATAATCAAGAACAACAACTTCAAAATGGTCCCGTACATATCTTTCCGCTTTCTCCCGTAGTCGTACGTATTAAAGTCTGAAATTTGACAGGTTAAAATAATTTGTGAATACAGGGTATTAAATAGCAAAATAGGTGATGGATTGATTAGGACGGAATTACTAAATGATGAATTTTGACTACTATTGTAAAGTGTATGATCGATTGGTTCGGTAAATACAATTTATGCTATCAAAATACCCGATCTTTTTAGAATTCAAACTTAATCGATGCGGGATGCCATAATTGAACGGAAGATGCTAATACTAACTCGAAATTCGACTCATAAATAACAATAAGAATAAATTCGAATGAATCAATGAATTATTGACTTACATTTTCTAAATTTAAAATTAAATTCATAAATTAGGACAAATGCAGACCACAATCGAATTGGAATAATATGCAAGAGTTTACATTGTCCTGAATATTTGAAGAGAGATAGAGTTTTTTATATAGGCTTTCCGGAAAAAATCTACCATAAAACCTAAAAATCGGTAACTTTGGAACGCCTTTAGCTACGAACATCAAGGTGGGCTTAAAATGTTTAAAAACGACAGTACTTTGTCGTAAATTTTAGTAAACTGCTTCTAAAAATATATCTAACATTTTGTTTTAATGATTCTCTGATTTCGTCTCGATTGTAACATCGATATTCCTTGGTGGGGTCAGAATTTTGGGTGATAAAACTTAAAAATCTGTAATGTTGGGTCGCTTTGATCTACGAACAACATAATAAGCTTGGAATATGTAGAAAGGCGAGTATATTGCCCTAAATTTTTGAAAACCGATTTTTAAATAAATCCGCCATTTTGTTTTAAAGATTCTCTCGTCCCAGCTCAATTTAAGATATAGGTACTTTGTTTTGGTTTTAATTTTTTGGGTTGTAGAATTTCAAAATCGGTAACGTTGGAACCCTTTTACCTACGAACATTATAATGGGCTTAAAATGTGTACAACAGAAAGCATTTTGAGGTAAATTTTTGAAGATCGCTTGTTAAAATATATCCACCATCTTGTTTTAAAGATGTCTGCATGGTTCCAGCTCAATTGAAGATATTGGTACTATTTTTTGGGTCTAGTTATTCGGCGATAAATCCTAAAAATCGGTAACTTTGGAACGCTTTTACCTAGGTATCTCATACTAAAGTTAAAATGTGTAGAAAAGATAGCATTTTGCCCTAAATTTTTTAAACACGCTTTCAAAATGTATACGCCATTTTCTTTTAAGGATTAGCAGGTTCTAGATCGGTAGGTAGAGAACTATGTTTTTCTCCCACGTATTCAATAATCGTTATTTTTGTTTATCTGGACTTACGGGGTCGCCGTATTACAGAATTTGACTAACTTGTTTAGTCGACATGCTTTTTGTTATAATTAAATTTGATATCGTACCGTTGAATCTGGAATAGTAGAAATTGAAACTGCTCATCATGGCCGCAATTTCTTTACCCTTCCACATTGTGTGCAAATGAAAGAACGGGGTTTGCAGAAATCAGCACAGAATGGAACAAACATCCGATATCATCCGCTCTACTTATTTCAAATTGGCCGTCAAGGATTTCAGGAACAAGCCCAATCACTATGGACACATCGACCAGAACAGTGCTAGCTATCGTGATGAAGTATCGAACAACACGGAACTGCGATGTAGTATAGTGCACTACGAATTTTTTGTCTATAAGGCCGGAATTACACCAACATGAAATGCATAGTTTAAAAACAGCCTTTGGGCTTGATTGATTTTAATCTGAGATTTACTTGGAGCCATGATTTTGAGTTGCCGTTCGTACTCAACTTCCAGCAGGAGACTATACAAATATTCTTTGCTTCAGTTTTCTTAAGCCAAATCTGTTTGTACACAGAGTCGGTCATCACTTTCGTCTATTCCGTCGTTACAGCTAAATAGTTGAATATTGAACTGAACATTGATTTCTCTGTTCCGTCGGAAGTTAAACATTATGGGGCACCCTATACATCAAATTTATTAAATAATTTACTGGCTTCTCAGAAAGGACCGAAAAATGCATTAAATGGCATGAAGGACACAAAAGATTAAAAGACAAAGAATATGTATCACCACGAAAATGCATGAAAATTTAAGCAGTTTGTATGTGCTGAGACTCTTGACATATTAAATGAGCCATCGACTGCTCGCATGCCTAAGACTTATACCCGACACCGAATTTTCTTGATGCATTGACTTCCCTGGACAAAGTTTCTGTCAAAATTCGCCTGCACAAATGAAGTACTTTTTTTCGACCGTTTTCGAAAACGATAAAAAAGTTCCATAAAAGTTGAAAAATTATGGGTTAAATCACATGCTGTATCTGATGTATTTCTTTTCATGTCTGTCTATGTTGAGAGGTACTCATTAGAAGCATCACAGAAAATTTCGAAAAAAGAAATATTTTTTTCCATCAAGACTTTGATCGAGTATACCAGAGATATTCACGAAACACAGAGTCTAACGGTAAGAAGGACAAATTATTTTGAATTTTTTCTTGTGAGGCTATCTCTACATAGACGGGAAACGAAACACAGGGGACCTCAGGAAAATTCTTGACCAAATTTTCGCATAGGGAGAAAAATGTGTGCCGCCGAATTAGCAACCCACTCAGCATATGCCGACACATTAAAGAGATTTTGTATCTGGTTTTCCTGGCATATGATGACTCTCCCTTGTAAGTGTTAAAAACTTTCTTAAAAGTTTCAATTGAATTGGTGACACAACGATATAATAAATTTTCAGATGTAGGTGATAATGCGATAACGACTTCTCGAGAAAACATGGATTGGAAACCGTATACGTAGAAATTTTTCAATTTTATTGCAAGTGGTCGAGATTCTCTTCGACCGTTTTGAGAGAAACGGAATTACCTCTGCTGCACGCCTGGGTAAAACATGACGAGTCTATATTGGGTATACCTCCTCCGAGGGTAGTCCAAAACTGGTAGTACCGTCTCGTAAATATTTAAGTCGTCAGTCAGCTTGTTCGAAATAATTTATACACAGAAAACATCGTGCCGCCATAATTACGTTCCAAATAACAGTAAATCAGCAAGTCCATTGCAACATGATGGTATGGTTGGCCCATTCTGTCTCGCTGTGCTGGGGTTCGATTCCTCGGACTTGCACTCCCGGTGGTTGCTTTAAAGAGGTTTTTTCCGCTGGTTTTTCCTACTACTAGATGGTACCTCAGTTGTACGTCTCTAGGCCAAATGGGAAGCAACCCAAAAATAGCATACTCTGTATGTCTGAATGCAGGGGTTAACACTCTAATAAAAAAACAAACAAACAAACAAACGCGATGATGTTTCGGCCTCAGCGGCTATGTCAATTAATGTGGGTGTATTTTTTTTAATAACAGTAAATTATCTAATATTGACAGCCATTTGATACATTATAAAAGAATTTCGGCAAAACTACATGTAACGAATAAATACATACAGGTCAGCTGTAGTGCTACAAGTTATACCAGAGTTCATGAGGAACACTATCTAGGTGTCAACGTTATCCCGTCATTCGTATAATCGTATAGCAAAGTGTTACTTTCATTTCCTTCTCCTCATAACTTATGAGATATGAGATATGATATGAGGAGGGATGGATTCCCTAGATTGGACAATGAATTCATGGTGTCATTAAAAATTTGTTTATAACTGGAATATTTGTCCAAATGTGCTAGCCAGATTGAGATCAACACTTGGCATGTCTCCGGTCGTTCGTGTGAATCTAAAATAGTTTATTCCATGTCCGGAATTTTAGTCACACTATTCGGGCGGATGATAGAGCTAACTTTTAACGTTAATAATAAATGTACGTAATATTTAAAATACATCGCGATAACGTGTAATCAGGAGCCTCAGAGATTTTAGGACCACACTGTGACATCTGGTGAACAAATTCGTGTATATTTTCGGCAAGAACTTTAATCATTTCCTGCAAAACCTTTTCACTGAAATTTTAATTCGTTGAAATAATTCTAGGTTAATCGGTTTAAACGAAACTTACTGGTTATTTATTTCTTAAAATACGAAAATTGTAACTTAAAATGGGGTAAGTTTTCCCTGTACATAATTATTCACTGCTGGAAGTAATAAAAAATAAAATAAAATCTACGCTGGTACTATTGGGTTAGATCTCGTACTGAAATGGATAAGGACAGCGTGTAACATTTCGACACACATGAGAAGCCCATTTTCCTTTGAAATTCCAAGACCTTGACTCAGAATGCTGTTTCCATTCGCAGTTCTTAGTCTCATTGTATTTTGTAACTAAATGATTTCGGAAACATACCGTTATATTAATTTCGAAGATTCTCGTGCTCAGTTTGGAATATAGATGCTTCATTTTGGTAACTAAAGATAGAACGCTATAAATTTTATACGTTGAATTGGCCAGTTTCATTTACCTTGTGGGAAGGGAATATACTTTGCATATGACCCCGAGTATATCCATTAAAATGGCAAAATAGATATGTAACATAATATTAGACACGTTAGTTCTTGAAGCGCAACTCAAAAAACAATTGTAAAATGATTCTTGAGGAACTGCTTAGAGAGCGTCTGGTCTTAAGTCGTACTTAAAAAATGGCGGCTTATATTTTTACCCCCGTACTTCTACCCCTTGAGGATGTAACTAAATCTACAACGAAACAAGCGAGTTGGAGTATGTGTGTGGACTACGACCTTACCTAATATGGATAGCGTTGTCAAGTTATTTTGGGTTGTACTTTAACTCCGAAGAAAGATTGTTGGCCGAATTTTTATGCCAGAATTGAAGGTCGCGTTCAAACAAGAGTACAATCTAATACCCTCAACATACTTTATTAAACATCACTCACGATGATACTGACAGCCATAACTGGGAATCATTAACTATGGATATGACGGCATCCAATTTCTGGAAGGACGAGTTGAAGTTAGACACGTTGAAGTTTGGACTGTCGTGTCGAGTTGTCTGGAAATAAAGGTCATCTGGTCTGGGGCCCCACCCGGTGCGGTGTGTGGCTAATATAATATCTTCCACTACTTAGAAACATAAAAAAAGCTTCATACTTTGTTGGAATAGCTCAGGACGAATTCCTAACTTTTAAAACTGACTTGATATCAACGAGGTAACTCTTTACAGTAATTACTGCGGGGATCAAATAGACCAGGCCTTTGAATCCAGATCTGGAAGTACGCCATGGTGAAAACGCTGGTTTTCAAGAATTCCCTAATTCTGCAACTGAACTTGGTATTTGTAGCCATTGTGGCCCCAACCCAATCCCAAGTCCTACCAATGGCTATATTGAATTCCAAGTTAAATGCTTTCAATTATTTCCAGTCTACGAGTAACAACACCAATCTAGTATTTTGCGTCCCGCCAGGAGCGCCTTACTCGGTTAAGCTTCTGCTACAAAAAATTAAGCCCGATTCCGGAATTTTAGTTGTGCTTATTAAACAGTGTATTTCGGATAATTTAATTAATTCCCTGGAAATATCTGAACACACTATCATGACATTTTTTGCTCTGGGCAATCAAGATTTCGGTCAGGCATGTAATAAGGTATGTTCATAGAATCTTAAATCTTACATCAATACGGAAGAATTCCGTTTTTAACTCGACCATGCTGAAAACTTCTACATATATAAAACTATGATATCTTTAATATGTTGTAAGATTTATTATTGGTATGTGTTACATGTCTCTATCATGGAAATAAATTTGAATCAATCAATCAATCAATCAAACATCTCTACAGTTTAAAAATGTAGTCATCCTGGTTGCCAGCATTGCATTTAATTAATTTTTGCAATAAAGTACTGTGTACACCCTCTTTAAATTCTCATATCCAACGTGTGTTAATGAATGCGTTCTCTCTAATAAGATTTCAAAAATCATCTACTCAAGGAGGTTCATAAAGAAGACGATGCCCACATTTATCGTCTACTTTGAACAATTTGGAAACCAAACAAACAAACGGATTCCGAAACCATCTTCACCATTTCCAATCAACGTCAGAGTTTTTGTCGTTCTTCTTAGAGCTCCTGATCTCAAAGTATTTACACCGTACGGTACAGCTTGGAAGAATTTCCCTGGAGGTGCACATTTGAAAGACGAAATGTTAATCCCGGGATATTTTAATGTCTCCGGGAATGGGAAGCAATTACAGTTGAGAATACATGCTCTCGTAAGTCTCAAATATTAACATATTTTGATGGATTGTAATCGGACCTTTCCTCAGGGCTCAGAGATAAGTGAGATACATATTTTGCAAATAGTTAAGTCCAAGATAATTCAAGCCTTTTTCATTAGTAATTATGAGAGCTGTCTACCATGAATTAGTACTGTACATATACTTCCTCAGTTTTCTGGCTGTAAAATGTACATCTCACTTTTGTTTGCTGATGTACCGTGCGCAGCAGATTATGAATTACTCCAGATAAGAATACCTCAATTACAGAGGTAAAGTTTAATTACGTATTTTAAATCTAGCCAAAGCATATAATTGGATATGTCCAACATGGAAATTATAACTTACCTTACAACGACACCTGGTATTATACAAGCTACTTGTTGTTCCGTGACCTGAAAACTCTTCTCAATTTCAAGTATGACCTGTCATTTTCGTATTATTCTAGGACTGAGCTAATTCTCGTAAACGATTGTAATTTTCTTAAATAGTGAGATGCATTTGAACGTTAGTCGAAATGTATACTTATTTACTGCCTTCAAAGCTGGGGTTGACATTCAGGTGACGCAGAAAATCCTGACGAGTAAAACAGTCTCAGAGTACCAGTACCTCCACGCCACTTATTCAACGAAGTAAGCATAGAATGGTAACTCGCTGTAATGTCCGGTTGCTACATAAATAATAGTCTCGTTTTAGTCCGACCTCTTCTTTGTTTAACTTTATGGGGTTTTTTTCCACTTTCGCTTTGAAAATTAAAAATGCATGGGGTAAAATGATCGATTACCACCGCTAAATTTCCACTCTCTATACACAATCTCTCTGCCACACTCTACGACCTCTCTTCCACTCTAAATTACCATGGGGTGTCACCCACAGCAGCGACTGTTTAATTTTGTGATGAGTTTGCGTAAGGACTTACGAACCTAATTTCTGTTTATGTTTCGCGTTTCAAGGACTCATCTGTTTTTGATTCAACCGTCATCACAGAGTTTAAGAAATATTTTCTTAGCCCCATTCATGGAGAATTTGTGGCTTGCTACAATTTTATCGTACCTATTTGTCTTGTCAGCGTTTGCGGTCATTCTAAGATTCGACCATCGGGACAAACATAACTTGGGCTTATCTGATTCGATTCTGTGGCTTCTTTCAGCAATCTGTCAACAAGGTGAAGCTTTTATGTCATTTTTATTCTGGGCAATCATTCACAAGGAAACCATTTTCATCACTCATTGTACTTTATTTTCAAAGTTCGTACGGAACCTCTATTATCACACGATTTTTACAACGACTCAATCGTTTTCGGTGTTTCAGTGTTCGGCTGTTTTCGTAACAAAACTTTGACATGCAAAATTCGGGCATGAGAGGTCTGACGGTTTCAATCTGAACTTCTAGCCTCGCGAATGTTTTCCTGTTTGAACACATAATGTTATGTAAGGCAATTTGCTGTAATTAGTATGATTCACGTTTGACGCTGTTATAGGTTGGTATAGAAGTCCTTCGACATTCAAACTCCGGGCAATCTGTGCAGCTGCACTTCTGACCACACTTACCCTGTATTTGTCGTATTCTGCCGCAATCATTTCCCAGTTTGAAGAGGTCATCGAGGTCACAAGTTTAAAAGAATTGATCAAGCAAGATTTTGTTATCGCAAGTTCTAAGTCAAGAGCGTCAGTCACCGCAATTACGAATATTAGGGTTAGTCCGTGTGCATCATATTGTATGGGCCGGAAAGTGGGGTTAATTCAAAAAAAAATATTGACAGTTTAATGTCCAGATACATTTGCCGCATAGTCACAGACGCCGTCTGCTCTGATCCAACCGAACTGACAGCGACACCGATTCCAAAATACGGTGCCACGCATTTTATTCCGTGATTCACACAGACCTCGTGAGCCTAATCGTGCGGGAGTTTTTTCAGAGACTCCCACGAGTCAGTTCGTTTCCACAGATCATAAACAACTTTCAATACTCATTCAGTTTCCGTTATCGTTAAGAACACTCGTCTGGGATTAGAAACCCAGCGGGTGACTCATATTGTGCACCCGGGATAGGGGAAAACGGGGTGAAGCCCGTAAAAACTCACGCCACGATTAGTCAGAAGGAACAGGGTGGGATGCCCGGGGAATCGAACCCCGTCCCAACAGATATGTATAAGGGACTGGGACACCGACCACTATACTGTCTTGGTTCTGGCGCGTCAAATTTTTATATACTTGTTTGCTTCAGGAGGCAATGTGGAACACTTCAAAAATTCATGTCACAGGCACCTTGGTTTCCGACGACGAAAACGTTATGGACATGATCCAATCAGAAAGGATAGCATTTTTATCGTACCCACACAATTTCTACTACAATGTTGGTAAACAGGGGTACAACAGATCCGGCCTGTGTAAATCGTCACTCTCTGAAGTTGTGGATACAGTGAAATATCCCGAAGCCATGGCCATACCCAAGGGATCACCTTATAAGGAACTTCTAAATCAAAAGTAAGTACTCGGTATGATTAATGAATTTAAAACGAGCTGTGTCCAACAATTTTTTTTATTTAAATGTGCAGAATATTGACGGTAATACAGAAAGGTCTATTCCACCGGTACTCGAGTAATTTCGACAAAAATTCAGAACTCTCTTGTGGAACCCGGCAAATGCCGCAACCTGTGCGGTATCAAGATATTTTCATGGCGTATATTATCATTGGCGGAGGGCTCTTACTGGGAATCATTTCATTGGCTATTGAAATAAGTCTAAACATTATTGGTAGGATAGAATGCTTGTATTACCCAGGGAAGTAAACAGAACATTGGAGTGTGTCGTAGTGTGTGTCTTACAAAGTCGGATTGTGGCACCGTCCTGACAAAATCTTTAATTAGATATTATAACATAACTGCAGAAATAGAGAACTTGAGGCAGTTTTATTCTACCTCTGTACGATATTTTGACTCATAAGTTATGGCTGTGGTATAAGTGTAACCTCTTTGATAATCAAGGCGTTATCACAATACTTGGGCAAGATTCAATACATCACGGACAATTTTTTTAGTGAAATGCTCCAAACCCTTATAGTCCTACTGTAGCCAGCACGACTGTAAATACGATTTCGTAAAAATAGGTAATCAATTCTGGCGTATTCGGCTTGTTTTACGAATTCGTAACGGCCGTAACAACTTCTGATGATTTGGTTCGACGACGATGAGGAGAGGAGGATTGACGTTTCAAATGTTGAAACGACAGTGCTACAAAATTTGTGGCATATTATAACATTTTACTGTGCTGCGGAAGAAGGTATACATAGGGTAGACTTGTACAATTAATTTAATGTGCTAATTTAGGTGTGAATATCTACTATAGCTACATAATACGATTACTAAATGAACAAAGCATTAGTCAGGACAGCTTAGTAGTACGGGGTTCCCATCTGCTACTTCTCAGATTCAGCGCCTTGTAATATCTCGGCCCCAGCTCGCACCACTCAAATTCCCAATATTTTTAGAGATTGGGTGTAGTGCAGTAATAGTGCAGCAACGATTAACAATTACGAACAACAATTAACAAATGCTGGTGTGATTACAAAAGTAAAAGTGTTAAAGTGTAATCCTGCACAGAACAGAACGCAATTAGTCTGGTCTCATCTGACAAGACGTGTATTGAACCAAGTCCAAGTGTCGGTTGCCTCAAGCCATCTAGGTCCCGTCGTGTAAATTTACCTTGTGGTAATTTTTTTCTCAACGCCAAAACCGTGGCTGTTAATTTATACAAATTCGTCCCGCGATTGTATACCAAAATGAATATTACCGTCAAGACTATACATTTATCATTGACAAATACGCGAATATGATCGGGTTGAAATCAACTCGAATTGAAATGAAATTCAACAGAACGATGCCAGTTGAAAGGAACGCTGATGCGAATGGGAAAAGAAAGTCTCGAACGCAACCATTAAATTGAATATTCAAGAGAGCAAAACATCGGTAATGATTGACCCAGGTTTCATGAGTGTTGAAGTAAGAGTGTGCGTCCGTGAACCTGGAAATAGTGAATTTGGACATTAATTGCACATTCTGTCAAAGACAGTGTCACATTTAGTCGAACCTCTATCAAACGTTTAGAGTGCGGTGTCGCCAATTATGTGCAGTGGTTGACACTGACTAAAAAACAACACCAAGCAACACCTAGTAGTAGAAATACCATAAGGGATGAGAGCTTCCTTAAAAAGTGAGTGCTTAATCAACAATAATTAAATTTGGATTTTGCATTTTTGGTGGAGAACAATTTGCTGAGCACTTACCCTGGGGAAGGTACTCCTTAGTGAGGCAATCTTTAGTGGAGCGACCCCATTTCAAAACTTCACTGGTTATTTCCGTGGAATCGGCTCCCCGAGTCTAAACCATAGTGACTAAATTATTTGCCCAGCGGTCAGGTCCATTGAAGTAAAAGTATGTGTGTCGTACGCCAAACTTGCGATATACCGCACCATCCATATAGCGTTATTGTTTTCTGCAGGGCTGGCCGTAATCGAATTTTTGTTTTCAGATTCTCGAAATATTTTGGAATCCGATTTTTCGATTCCGATTCCGATTATTTGAAAAATTCTAATTATCGGTTTTCGACTCCGATTAATTTGAATTTCGATTCCTTTTCCGATTCGAATTTCGATTTACCTAAAAATTGCAATTATTTTTCGATTACTATTCCGATTACCAGCCCTGAAGGAATGATTCGAAAACGTAATGAAACTATATCGATAATAGAAGATAACTAGAAATCTGGAATCGCTTTTATTAAAAGAGTGAGTGAACGTCTGACGTCTGGCTGAGTCGCAATAAAAAAATACTAAACCAAATATTGCCACAAAATTACCCCATTAGGTTACATTGACAGTGCGCCAGCGTCGAGTTGGAGTCGGAATCGGAAAGGCTAACAAAGTTATCCTATATTGTAATTTCTCACTTCAATGCTCGAACCATATCCATTCCCACAAAGATTATTGGTATTGCCATAGCCATGTAGATGAAAGAAGATGTGACGGTCAGTGCAAGTTTAATGTAATTCAGTAGAGCGTACAATGGAAAAGAGCTGAGTGGTCCATGCTTCCATCCAACGATTATTCCGTCCGAATTCAGTTCAGCCATGCAAATCGGAAGGATCGGCGACAACAAGTGCCAAGGCCACATAGACGAATACAGCACTTCCTTGTATACAAATCATGACCAAGAACAACAGCTTCAAAATGGTTCCATACATGTCTTTCCGGGTTCTCCCGTAGTCGTACGTATTGAATTCTGGGATTTAGCAAGTATTAGAAATATTTGGTGAAAACACTGTATGAGTGTCAGTGTATCAAATAGGTGTTTGTTAGGACGGAGTATCAACCATTGCAAAATAAAATATATGATCATTCTTTGCAATCTCGGGGGCGATTGGTTGGAACATAACCGACCGTCGATCCTCTATATGTTATTTATGTCTCAAGCTTGTACACATATGAGGCATTTCTTGTTTATTCGTTAATACGAGAGCTCATGATTAGATAAATTTGATTGACTGGTTTAGCCTCCTTGCTTTAACTAATTGACTTGATAACATACCGTTGAATCTGGAATAGTAGAGATTGAAATTATTCATCATGGCCACGATTGCCTTACGCTTCCACATCGTGTGCAAATGAAAGAACGCGGTTGCAAATAGCAGAACAGAATGAAACAAACAACATCCGATATCATTCACACTACCCATTTCAAATCGGCCCTCAAAGATTTCATGAACAAGCCCTATCACTACGGAGACATCGACCAGAACAATGCTAACTATCGTCATGAAGTATTGAACAAGATGGAATTGGGATGAAGTGTAGTGCACCACGAATCTTTATCCATAAATGCAGGAAATACACCAATATGAAATGCGTAGTATAAAAACAACCTCTGAGCTTGATTGATTTCAATCTGAGATTTACTTGGAGCCATGATCTTGAGTTGCCCTTCTGACTCAACTTTCAGCAGAGGACTATAAAACTATTAATTGGCTCAGTTGTTCTAAGCTTGGTCAGTTTGTCCACAAGGTTGGTCATAACTTTTCTCAAACAGCTGAAAATCCGACTAAACAGTAAATTTCTCCATTCCATCCGGGTTCAAAGATTATAGCTCACCCTTAAATAATGTACACTTCTCAGAAAGGACTGGAAATAGCATAAAAGTATTATTACTCAATATCAAAGAATGTCAACACGAAAATGCATCAAATTAAAATGTTTGCATGTAGTGGGACTCCTTGCATATTACATGAGTCATCGACATAATTGTAAGTGCTTAAAGCATTCTTAAATTTAAAATTCCACGATTACACAGGTTACACACAACAACCATAATATATTAAAGTGATTGCCGAACTGAACTCCTCATTATCAGCACAATTTTTTTTGAATTGACTCAAGTTGGTACAGGTGCGAAAATAATAAATTTTCTGTGATAGAGAAGACTTACCCAGGCTGAATAAGGCATATTCCTATAAGACCGCCTTGAATTATTAGAAAATATCATTATGAATTCTTGAGGTTTCTCTTAAATTAGTCACACTCCGATATATTACAGATTTCAGTTGAATTGATATTGCAATAACTACTTCTCAAGAAATTCTTTAATATTTTAATGGTAGAGAATCTTTTCTACAGTTATGAAAGAAACGGAAGAACCTCGACTGCACGGCACGGCTTAAAACAAGACATGTCATCAAAATAATTCAATTTTATTCAGCTAACTTGCCATACCATCCAAGTGACAAAAACAGTATATTTATACTTTAAAAAATCTCATCCATCTTATACGTATTCCACTCAAGCTTTCCCGATCATTTTATTTCGATTTTTGGAACCTAATATAATATTATGTGCACAAAATACGTGTTCCACCCTACCATTAATGCATACGTCGTATTTCCAGTGTCATATTCACCCTATCTCGAGTAACTATGATAACCCGCGCCAAGCTAAAAGTCACCAATTGTATATCGTAGATAGCATAATTAAAATAACTGGGTCTACCGTGTTTTTAGTAATAACATACATGCATAAATACACAATAACATTAGAATGCAATTTGGTATCAGCTATATCCGAACTACGATACAACTTATCGTACGATGGACTATATTATAGCTGGTGTTAGGCTCGGAGCAAGGATGGAAATGATGCTTCTAAATATCTTATGAGGGGAACGTCAGGGCCGATAGTAAATTCAATTCCAGATCAACTGCTGACCTAAACCAGAAATGTGGGACGAATGACATATCTATTCCACTCCCTTGATTTCTCAACGTATCTGAATTCACCGGTAAGAATTTCAAATTATTCTAAAAATATCCGCCCAGACATCTCCCTCGTTAGTCGACAGTGAATAATTTATAATCATGAAACACGTTAACTCCGTTCCGTATTACCGTAAATGATCCAATGTTGACAGTTGACAGCGACATGACAGGTCAATAAACAATTTCAGCAACTGTGTACATGTAACGAACAAATACTTGTCAGCTATAGTGCTACAGTCCTACACAAGGAACACATCCGAAGTGTAATGTCATCCAGGCGATCCAGGTCATATTGTTCTCAAAATCTGTACACTGTCGGTCAGTCGAATTGCAAAGTATTACATACGTACCCACTTTGCTATGAGGATGGTTGAATTCTCTCGGTTGGACAATGAATGTCATTACAAATTTATTCTGCACTTAAATATTTGTCCAAATGTGAGTGCAAAATTAAGGTAAACTCTACACGAGTCTCCCTTTGTTCATTTGAATCAGAAATAATAGATCCGATGTCAGAATTTCAAGTTATATTATTTGGCTGATGATCCAACCAGGCACTTTTGTTTAAACTACATATTATATACTCAAAATGTTAAAGTAATCGGCTTGAACTGCTCGATGTTGATTTACTTAATAGAAGTAGAAATTTTATATTCTGATTCTGACTGTCCCGAGAGCCGAGACTGGTCTCTGAATCGTAAAATATTACGTATATTTGATAATATCAATTCGGGTCGCGATATTTCGGTCTTAATGATTCATCGGTGTCTCGCAATTAATATTACATAACATTTTGTGCCTATATTATCTAAAGTATTAATACACCCACATTAATTGACATAGCCGCTGAGGCCGAATCAAACATCATCGCGTATTTTTGGGTTGCTTCCCATTTAGCCTAGAGACGTACAACGTAGGTACCATCTAGTAGTAGGAAAAACCAGTGGGAAAAACCTCTTTAAAGCAACCACCGAGAATGCAAGTCCGAGGAATCGAACCCCAGCACAGCGAGACAGAAAGGGATTATCTAAAATATTAATTACTGTATTACAATAAAATGGCTAACTTTTCAAATTAATAATAATTGTACTTAATACTTAAAATTCAACGAGAGCATTTTGATTTTGGAGCGTGGGAGACCTTATCTAAAGGGACAACGCATTTTCTACTGTTCCGTGACATACGAAATGAACACTTCTCAATTTCACGTATGTTTTCTCACCAAACATTACCAAACTTGCCATATCTAAAAAAAATTAGCAGCCCGGGTCTACCTGGAATATTCCAAAGTATCATGTCGTCATTCTGCTTTGCAATTGCAATACCTTCACTCTCCACATAGATCTATATTTGTCTTCAAACGTCAACCAATTTAGCAAAATAATTGAATATAATTCCAAATCATAAAGTTGAGGCCATAATCACTGCAGGCATTGCAATTGGGTTCATCCGACTAGCGCTTGAAATAATTTTTTACTAGTTTGACGCTTCGCACAAAATTCTTGGCGGATATTTCTTAAAATACAACCCATACATGTTCAACGTGTATGGATTAAGGTTTCTCTACTAGTAGTTATCCATGGCCCTAAGAAATAAGATGTAAAATAAAATTTAAGTTGGTACTTTTGGTTTGGATTACCTGAATTAATTGACCCTACCACAATTTAATTGTAAGTCAGAGGGAATACACTCCGCCTAATGAAATGGCAATAGCTAAGGACCGTCTGTAGAATTCTGATACAGCGGGCTGACCTCATTTTTCCGTTAGAAATTCGCAGCTCTGAGTCTCTTACTGTATTTCTTCGGGATTTTTGGTCTTACTTAAATGTGATGGTGTCCCATGACATTTTTACCCTTGTACCAATACACCCCCTAATCATCTGACTAAAAGTTTGCATCGAAACAAACGGATTGGATTACGAGTGTGCACGTCACGTACACAATAGACTATGACCTTCCCTAATATGGAGAGCCGAAAACTTCAATTCGGTCGGAATTGGTTTTCGTGAATTTCCTAATTCTCCAACTGAACTTAATATTTGTAACAATTACGGTACAATGCCAAAGCCAAGTCCCACCAATGGCTATATTGAATTCCCGGTTGATTGCTTTCAATTATTTTCAGTCTATGAATAAAGATACAGTTCAGAACTTTGCGTCCTATTATCTAAGCTTTACACCTTTAACCAACTGTTACGAAAAATTGAACTCGGAATTTTAGTTAGTGTATTTCGGTATCATTTATTCAAACCCCATCCGAACACACGATCATGACATTCTTTACTCTGGGTAACTTATGTTCTTAGAATTTTAAATCTGACGTGAAAGTTGGTTATTTAGACCATGCTGAAAACTTCTTTAGTTTCTTATTTTCATATCAGTTTGGAAATACAGTCATGTAGTGAAAATTGCTCGCCAGCCTTTGTAAATTGTTGTGGGTACATTGAAATATCCCAAATCCATGGCCATACCCATGTGATCACCTTATAAGAAACATCTCAGTTTCTCAGTCAAAAGTAAGTAGTCGGTATTATTTTAAAATTTAAAACTGAACATATTGTTCAAGAAATCTTTTTCTTTAAATATTCAGAATGTTAATGGTAATACAGAAAGGTCTATTCCACCGGTACTCGAGTAATTATGTATGACAAGAATTCAGAAGTCTTGTGGAACCCAGCAAATGCCACAATTTTCATGGCTTATATTATCATTGGCGGAGTGCTTTTACAGGGATTCATTGCGTTGGCCATGGAAATAATTCCGTAAATCACGGCTCGGATACCCAGAAAAAAACAACAACGGAATGTCGGTGAATGGTGGGAGTGCGATTTTCACTAAACTTTCTTTTTACATTCGCTGATGAATAGTATAACATGTTATTTGATTTGTAATGCATGCAAGTGGAATTAATTTACAACCCTTCGCGCCTGAATAAGGAACAGTACATGTTCTGAAAAAATGTCACAGTCGTTTATTTTTCAGCCACACCGCAAAACAATTAAGAATTCGGATTAAAACAATATTAAGTCTCTGCATTATTCATCTCAGCGTCATCTGGGGGAAGCGGAGAGATACGTCTCACGCGGTACCTGGAAACAAGAACAATCACTATTTAAGTAATTTAATTTAACTCATCTTCAAAAACCCGGCTGTAGGAATTTCAGACTTCCAAAATGGTCTACTCAAGGATTGCATGATAAATCGGGGAAATACAGTTGAATCAGACACTTGAAGAAGAAATGCTCTAGTAACCCTCCACCCAATGGGGATGGAATTGTAAAATAGTGTGAAGAAAAACGTTGACCTAAGGGTCCTTGCTGATCCTTAGTTTAAAAGTTGAAGATTGGCTTACTTGTTTTTAAAATAAAGGAAGTCTTTTATAATTTAAGCAAGCACTGGATAGCTTTGAAAATAATTAAGCAAAGATCTAAGTAGAATGCAGCGTAGCGTACCCTCGGTAAGCGGCTTGAATTCGGACGGCAGCGGCGTTCAGCGTTGTCGAGCTTTTTCGTCTCCGGTTCAAAAGCGAGCTAGTTGAACTTCTCCTAATTAACACATTTCATACCATTTCATTTACAATTTCTAAATTCAAGCAAACAATAAGCTTTGAGGCGAGATTTCGTAGATGCTGAAGTACGAATTTTGAGACATTAATTAGTCCAGACCCGGAAAAGAGACTATGTAATTGGTGGTCATATTTGCAAACGAAAGATTAAAAAACGGAACATTTAAAAAATACAATTTAAAATAGTTGCAATCAAACAAAATTACACCTCCTTCTAATTGTAATTTGCACAAGAAAATAATTTCTAGTATTTAAGAAGAAAAATAGAGAACCTCCGCTGTCTCATTTGCTTTGCCTTTGCCAACCGTCTCCTGGCTAGGAATCCTCGCACCGTTGCCTATACATCAGTTAATTTCAATTACTAATTAATGCTATTTTATTAACACTCAAATTTTGAAAACTAAACTAATCTAACAACAACTCAGCTATTTTACGAAAATGGTGACATTCTTGAAAAATGCAACAAACAGGCATTTGTAAAGTATGTACTAGTAAATTCATTCCAGCAAAGCCATTCCAATTCTTCTAACACTGAAAAACAGGCATTCTAAGAATAAATTTGTGCAGTTGTTCAAAATTTGAATTCAATTCAAGAAATTGAAAACCCCGGACAAGTTTTCAATCGATTGACAATGAAATGTCACCTAAATTGTACAGCTGTGCTCTATTTTTCAAATTATTTGTATTATCCTTACAATACAATTTAAATCCTTTTGTGAATCAAACTATTCAAGTACTTAGACAATTTCCTAAAATTTTAGAAGCATTTCAAAATCGAAAACTAATGTTTTAACAGCCACAACATAAGCATTCAGCATTCCAACGCACTTTTCGACTAACTAACTAACTAACTAACTAAAGCAGTCAAAAATTGTTAGATGGTAAGTATTTGGCCCTAACCTCATCTTCCCTGTAATAAACCACGCTGCCACTCAAACTCATACGAACCTGTATTTTAATCACAGCGTTTTTCTCATTCGCCATTGTTTTCCTTGCTTTAAACCCGCGGAATCCAGCTTGAATCTTCGACGCGGCTGTGGACGCTGCGGATCAGCAATCAGCGTTTGACAAATACAAACAAAAAGCAACAGTACGATATATACAAATACAATTACAGTACACAACTCAGTAAATTAAAGCTAAAGAAGAATCTTAAGGATGGCTGGAATAGTCACACAAAATTATACGTTCTAAACTTCCAGACGTTTTTTGAATTTCTAGCCTCAAATGTGAGATAATTTCAAGTTTTATTAATTCAATGATGTCTCTGTCCTTCATTACACGACCTGTGTATTTGCCATAGATATTGGTCATTTTAAACCTCGCCCTCAAGATTTTTTTAAAAAATGAATCGATTAAACGAACTCCTTCCCTTATGCACCACATTACATTTCACAAAACAAAGTGCTGACCTTTGTTAATACTTTTCCTGGCTTTGTATCCTCTGAATCCTGCTTGTATTTTTGTGGCGGCATGTTCAAACATTTCTTGTTCAACAATCGCTTCCACTTCATCCACGGATGGAAGTCTAAAAATTAAAATACAACATTTTCTAATAATATTTCCAAAAATTTGATTAATTCTAAAAGATATTTTGTTATTTTATTTACTGTAGAGGTTCTTTCGTAAAATTGTGGTCAGTATCTTCCAATCCAACGACTCCTGATCTGGAATTATAAAAAATTGTAAAAATATGAATTTCTTCAGTACAACTTTCGCGGAAAATTTTGAACATTTTATTCTTGAAAAAAAAAGTACCTGTATTGACTTCGAGTCTTTTTATCCAAAGCACTGTCTCTCTTTGATTTCCGGCGCATAACGACTGGTTCGGGGGATTCAGACGGAATATCAGCAATTTCATCGGAATCTGTGAAGTCAAAATTATTTAATTCTCGTGATTTTCACCCGTGTGGTTTTTAAATTCGCAATTAGCTAGAAAGCTGATTATAGCAGTGTTTACAATTTTTCCTTACCGGATTTATTAAGAAGTGTCGTCCCGACTTCTTGAATGATCGAGTCCACCAATGACTCACTCACCTCAACGGCGGCCAATGATTCGTGGATTATATTCGGCGGTGACGCCGAAGTTGATTTCGTGGAGACAATATTTTCTGCTACTGACACAATGTCGTCAATGACCTCTGTCGCAGTTTTTGCGTCCATGATAGGAATTTCTGAAGTCATTGTTCCTTTTTCGCACTCGATTTCCACTAAAGACGTCTTGGGAATATTTTCTTCCGGTTCGTCAACACTAGTTTCAATTTCACCATCTTGATTCATCGATATTGAGAATTCATCAATTTTTTCAATTTTCTTCTCATCTTGCTTCAGGGTCACAAGTAATTCTGCCACCTTCTCGTTCAAGTCAGAACTTTCTAAACTCTCTTCTGAAATTTCAATTTCAGGAGTCTTCGGTGGTTCCGGAGAAATTGCAGGACTCGCATTGCCCTGACCTTGAATTTCAGAAGAAATTGAATTAACATCAACAGAATTGTCGGTATCTAACGATTTTGAAATAGTTTGATTAGTAGCAGATTCAGGCAAGAATTCTTCAGCGGGTAAAATCTGTTGTTCTAATTCTTTCAGTTGTACAAAAGTCAGGGTGTTAGAGTTAGTAGTGTTAGCAACGTCGTCATCGGGGGTCGCCGTATCGGGTTCTGATTCTTCTAAGATGTCACTCTCTTGGATTTTTGTGTTCACTTCAAACGGGTCACCATTTTCAATTTCAACGTATGCTATTTCGGCTTCAAGAGATCTCTGTTTCGTGGATTCTGCTTCTGCAGGGTCTTTTTCATTTGTTGGTTCAGATTCCATGATTTCTGCTTCTGTAGGTCCGGATTCTGTAACTTCTGATTCAAATGTTAAGGTTTCTACTTCCACGACTTTTGTATCTTTGATTTCCACTTCTGTGGCTCCACTCGCCACGATATCTGCTTCTGTTAGTGTGGTCTCAAGTATTTCTGCTTCTGTTGCTTTCAGCTCAAATATTTCTACTTGTGTTAGTTTTTTCTCAATTATTTCTGCTTCTGTTGGTTTTGCCTCAAGGATTTCTACTTCTGTTGCTTTTATCTCAAATATTTCTGGTTCTGTTTCCTTTGTCTCAAATATTTCTGCTTCTGTTGCTTTTTGCTCAAATATTTCTGCTTCTGTTACTTTTGTCTCAAGTATTTCTGCTTCTGCAAATTCTGATTTCGATATTTCTCCTTCTGAGGCGTCTGTTTCTACAATTTCTGCTTCTAGGACTTCTGCATTCGGAATTTCCGTTTCCTTAACTGCTGTTGTAAAGATTTCTGCTTCAATTTTCTGCATTTCTGATTCAACGATTTCTGTTTCCATTGTTTCAGATGTAACAATGGACTTTAAGTCCGTTGTTTGAACTTCCGATAGTACCTCATCTTGCAGGGATTTCATTCTCAATTCTTCTGCTTCCAATTCTAATACTGCGTCGGCTGCTTCCATTGTTTTTGCTTCTATAGACTCTGGATGTGTCTCTCTGCTATGCAAATGCATGTATCTCCCGTCTCTCCTGACAAGATATCCCCGAAAACAAGCTTGGATTTTAATGGCTGACGCATTCATTAAATCAAACGATTCTTCTTTAATTGTCGAAAGTGGTGATTTCAATTCTGCTGCGATTTCTTCATCTGTCCTTTTCTCCGCTTCCGCAGCTTGGAAGGAATTGTTAAGGATGTTAATTTGATAAATATAACTTAAGAGTATAAGCCAGAGCGCTTAAGCATTGTTAATTAGAAGTGGTTTATAGATGCCAGAGTGATTCATAACAATTTACCCCACCCCCGCAGGCCTTGGTGTTGTTTTCACTTCAGAAATAAGTGAGATATAAATTTGGTGGAAAATTTAAATTTCCAGTGTTACTGTTTCTGGAACTCGACGTTGCGTAAGAATTCTAAAACTATAGCAAAATCTAATATTCCAATTACAGTTGTGCAGGTCCCAGTTGGTAGTTGGTAGGCAGTGAAACAGACACATCCATTGCTGTTTTACCACACAGAATGAATTTGAAAATGTATATCTCAGTTTCGTGCTGATAGCATGCAAATAAATTCACTTGTGGTGGTAAAATGTTATGAACCACCTTGTACGCACATTATTTTGCAAGTAAATATTAATATTTACCCAATTTGAGAGTTTTCCTAGTTTTATACCCACGGAAACCAGCCTGGATTTTTGTAGCAGCTAAGGCTTCTTTTGAATCTGAGTTTTCTTCTTCTGATTCATCTGGCGGTTTAGATTCTTTGACTTGACTGACAGACTCTGAACTCAATTTAATTTTGGAGGCTGTTGATAATTCTGCAGATTCAACTCGGGCTTCTGGCTCCACTTCCACATCTGCTGAAGGAACATCCTCGGACTTTTGGCCTTGTTTTTGTTCAGATGCCGGCGCAGGATTCTCAGCATCCGCACCATCACGTTGTGCTAAAAATTGAAGTAAATAAACATGTGTTCGTAAGTGTACTTAGCAAAAACAAAACTTTAATTAACTCAGAGAGAACCATCATCGTTTATTCAACAACAATGGAAGTTTTATTTCTTTAGATTTAGTTTCAACTAAAATAGACTAAATGAGGTGTAGTGATACCTGTGCCAGGAAAAACTCAGGATACAGCTACAATGTGTGTCAGAGGGATAAAATCCTCACAATCACAATAGTGGGTTAGTACAGAATGGAGGTGCTTCAAAATGTACGCAATATAATCAAGAAAGTCTTTAAATATTTCTCCTATGCGCCGGATTTCAACCACCCGCACTTATTGATTGTTTTACATTCCAGTCGAAATAGAAGGATTTTTATTTTTGTATGCTAGCCATAGAGCTATGTTTGGAACTTTACATTCTACAACTCACGGAGATAATACCTATTATGAGTCGTCTTATTATAATTCGAAACGTCAAATTTATAGAACGGTGTTTACCTATTTTAAAGGTGAAACTTTATGTTACAAAGTTTTGTCGGATTGACTCTTCGCAAATTTTGTCATAAGATGGAAGGACTGCACCATCCATGAAACCTCATTTCGCCAACCGCAACGTTTCGGTTTGAGGAAATTGAAATTATTGCGCGCTCTACACCAATTAAGAGGTCAAGGCAGAAACGAAAACCTTATAGAAAAGTATACGACGTTGGAAATCGCTGGGAATTTTATGTGTTGTACTTAGTCTTATCCTGAACAACTTTTGTGAATATACTACTCGCAGAAGTATAACCGTTCGGACGCTAGAAATACGCATATGGCCACGTAAGGTGACAGCGAGTTAAAGCAAAGTGAAAGGCACTATAGCGCATCTTACATGTCAACCTGTGTATTTCTAGTGACTAAACGGCTAAACTTTTGGGGGGTAGTACTTTCACAGAAGTTGTTCTAGATGTGACTGACTACGGCACATAAAAATCCCAGCGATTTCCAACGGCGTACATTTTCCCATAAGGTTTCCCCTCCTTTGGAATAATATGTCCAAACATTATTCGGTACTTTTTACTTTTTGATTATGATTGATTCATATCGTGTGTTAGTTGAAATCGCATGAATTTGAAGATTTTTGTTTATTAGAAGTCATGTTTGAATTTAATCAGACTTTGATTTCCAACTCCACATAATAATTTCGATCTAACACAACAGCGATCTCAATCACGGAGAGGAACTATCTAATTCGACTATTCCAATAATAAAATTATTCAATAATTCTCGCATCGACTTTTCACCAACTTCATTTTGTATCTTGCAATTTTTCTGTCTAGCTGGCTTTTCTTGCATCGAAATACAAGTTCCAATTCGAACCTAACTTATGACACTAGCCGTTGGTACTAAACATAATTTTTGCTCTATTGTATAAAATTGCCAATTTTTTCAACTTTACAGACTGCTTATAAAATTCAGCTCCAACATGTATGAAGTGTAATTTATTTAACTTAAACTTGGGGGAAACCAACGACTGTCAGGATTAAAGCATTACACACCAGGAAATGTGGAAAGATTTTTACCATGAAATAAAATACTTTTAGCAAAAATTAGGTGTTCAAAATTATGTAAAACTTAGAATCATAAAATAAAAATGTATCTTTTTAACACATTACAGGGCATTTCAGGCTGACTATACAGCACGATAATCCATTTTTTATTTTAACTGCAATAAATGTATTTGAATAATTTTAGTTTGACATCTTAATTAACAGCAGACAAGACTCATGAATTGACATTTAAAAAATGTCCAAAAAAGCAGGAGTAGACTCCAGTGGAGAAAAGCTTAAAAACAAAAACTAGTATTCACTCTCTACCCAAGGAATAGGTAACATTACCACATTTCTTACATTTTCTGAGTTGTGCTTGTTTCTTCTCTTGGACAAATCCTGACGGGTTAAAACTTCCAGTACGAAAGAAACTTAATATGCACCCCATTTTTACACACGAAGGTATTTTCACAAACCGAACCAAATTTCACCAATGCACAAGTGTAAGTATGTGAAATTCAGTTCAAATCCTCGAAAAGTGTATTTTCTCAAAGGAATATCTCTTTTGCTGTTTGAGCACGTTCTAAATTCGTCTCTGGTATTTTTGAGCTAATTGCGATCCAAAAAGAAGACGACGGAGTGAAGTAAAAAATAAGACAGACAGCAAATAGAACGTGGAATACCCGTGCCTTATTTTATTTAGTACCCAAGGAAAACAGCAAGCCGAGATAGTAAGACCCAAAAGCGGATGTTTGAAAACCTCACGTAATGTACCGTTTACAACATATGTACAAAAATCCCCCATGTCCCCATCTTTCTGCCACTTCAAGTGCAAATCGCTAAAAATAGTTTCGGAAGGAAAACCCCGTAAATATTTATTTGAAAAAAAAATTTAGAAAAAAAAACTAACTAGCGTGTTTGTAAGTAATAATACAGGGTGTTTCAGTGCGTTTGGTCACCCAACCTAACCTTTCTTACAGGTCTGTAAAATATGAAATATTGTTACTAATTTGATGTGGAATCTAACAATTAATTCTTACAAATGTAGCCCATTTTTTCTTACCAGTACATCACCTACATTAGACGAAAATATTCAGCGGATGTTTCACCAAAGTCTTACGGAGAATTTAAATAGACAAAACACCTAATTTTTGGCACACCCTGTAAACTCCGACATTACTTGCTCAACTTACCGAGTAATTGAGTGACGAGTGTGTAGATATATTCTGTGACGTTGTCTGGTTGAGCCCTCAATGTTTCTCTTGCCAAATATTCCAAAAGTTTTGGGAGACCTTCTGGCATACTAATGACTAAACCATGGGTATTAGTAATCTCTGCACTTGCACAACCCGAAGTCGGGTATTTAAGACCCACAGTCTTATTGTTCATGTTCATATTTATTACCTGACCTTGCAATTTGAAAATATGTATATCTTACATTATTACGTATCCTTGCACTCGGCACTCGCGTACGGTGCAACTTTTTTTAAGTTCTACTTATAGTTTTATGAGATAAGATCTTTAGGTGAAGGTTATTTATGACATGAGTGAGTGAGTGAATAAGTGTGGACTAATTCATATCTCCGTCTTGTTTTCTTCTATTCATGACAACGTCGGAACTACTTTACCGTTACCCGGTCTGCCAATTCTTTTAGTATTTGTGATTTACGTCAGTAACTATGACGACCATCCACGTACGTACGTACCACGTACGCAATGCCCGGTGTTTCTTCATAAAGGAACCTATTCATGGACGAAAACAGACACACATTCCTTACCCAAGTTTGATCGATGTTTGGTTTGGACGTGGGCCGGAGCGGTGGTAATAAATGCAAACCAGGGAATAAGAATGAATTAAGTAAAACACAGGAAATCAATGCGGAAAAGTCATTTTACATATGAACTGCGGTCGATTAGATTTGATTTGGATCCGATTTCTGGTAATTTGAGTAGGATTTGTAGGATTAACTGTTCAAATGATTGTTTTGTTATTCTTTCTCTTTGAGTGCAAATACCGAATAGAATAATTCATTTAATTGGCATTGACATTCAATTTCAGACCATTTATATGAAGGATTAATTTGATTAGACACGAATATGTTGTGTGTTTCGTCGCACTAATTTATTTAAGGGGGCGCGAGCGGTTCATTTCCAAAATATTAGAAATGCCATAGAATGGTAGAAATCGGAATTCGGAAGGTGCTTCATTTAATTATGTACCTCATGGACATACTAAAAGTTTCATTTCATACAAATGTTTGAAACACTTTCTAGGCCTTTATTGACACCCGTTGTAAAGTGAACTTATTGAGAGGCACTACCATGTAAACTTTTTTCGTATTCCTGCAGGCAATTAAAACATTGGAAGTAATACGTTATTTTCTGAAAAATACAGTCGATAGATCTTCGACAATAATGTGCACTAAAGGCCAACCGTTCGCACTTTTATGAATTCCACTGTCAACCACACTGAAACGATGTTTGTTCACAAGACTTCTATTTCTGCCGTGTTAATCATCACTTGTGAAAAAATTCGAATTGAATTTTTGATACCATAGGTCTTCAAAATCGCATGTTCCAGGTTTCGGTTTTCATATGTGCAGTATGTTCTTATTTTCTCCGATTCTTTGCATACAGGCCGCTCACTTCGCCTTAAGTTCAAATCAAATCACAAAAAGTTAGGTTAAACCAAGCTGGTAGTGGAACATCTGGCAATAACCTAAGCCTTGGCGATTCTCCAATTGTTTTTAATTCACAAAATTAATATTGATCTGACGACAAATAAATCGTAAAACGCAGAATTCTACATTTTGATATCACCGCGATTGTTCTGAAAATTGAAATAAATCTTATTATTAATGAACTTCAGCCCAAATCTGGAAAATTCCTACCAAACAATGAACCAAATGTTTAGTACATTCGTCGGAAGAAATAAACCTGAAAACTAGGCAGAACTGAATCTGAGTGAATCACATGCGCATATGTATATAAATTCTTCTTGTAAATTGAATTCTTCGCTTCTAATGGTGAATAAACATTCAGAAAATACTGGAAACGTTTTTTAATGAATTGGATTATACGAATTAATTGGAGGGTTTCTTGTGCCAATTCTACGCAGAAAACACAAAGTCGAAGTCGTAAATCAACTTGTTAAGCTGTGCGGATAGTTGTAACCAATTTATGTTTGTGACCACCTGTTATTGCCTTGAATCCCTTGAGATAAAATCGGATTGTTTTTTAAGAATTTGTCACGAAGTGTTTGTAAAACAAAACCTAATTTGTTTTCATTCTGTTCGAAAAGCTTATTCGTTTGCCAAGGGAAATTCCAAAATTCCTTGACAACCTTCCCCCCTAGGTTAGTCCATACGCTTGTTGACAAAAAAGTTTTTTGTTATTTTGAGGGGTCACCACGATGCTCTTCCTTGTTAAAGGGTCACCACGATCTCT
>JAQFYE010000572.1:0-33211 GCA_034694305.1 Protaphorura glebata
AACATTTTAATTGCATTTGGTTGCTAAGCAACCTCCTAATATTAGTAACCCTATCCTCTCAGTCCATCCACTTACCGCTAAAAAATAGATTTTTTTTGTGATTTTCCAAGACCCAAATCAAAAATTAGAGTTGAGGGGAAATATACAGAGCCCAATTGGATTTTATTTTAAGTAGATGTTTAACTTTTAGTGACCAACTATTTGAGCTTTTTATTTTGAAACTAATTAACATTTGGATAAATTAACTAATTCGGAGGTACACAGGCAGTAGATGTAATGTGATCGACTAGTTACTTATTATATGGTCGTCATCTTACACATACATATATCCAGATCTTATTAAATTTTCCATCGTGTATTTCAATCGTCGAAATCTCTCACCAGAAGTGAGATGATGATAACTCGTAGTATTTTGTAGAAATGAGCAATTTTGCATACCCAGCACAATTTGATTGGCGAGGTGCCGGTGAATTTCATTCGTTTTAGATACAAGCTTTAATAAATCTTTGTCCACTGGCCTTTTTTCGTGCAATGAACCAGAAAAAAACTAGGACTAAAACTGAGATGAGAGTTATGTAGCTTATTGCGATTTGGAAAATTCAATGAAAACCGTATTTTAAAGTATGATTAAACTTTCTTTTACAAACGATGATTAATCCGTGAGAGAGGGAATGCGAGTGAACTAATCTTGTTTCAGTGGAATTGATAAATTTTAACAAAAGTGCGAACGCGCCAGTTTGATTAATCGTAATTAATATGTGTCCAATAATGTACTATCTCCATATAAAACATCTCTTTGAATTTCGGTCGCGTCTCATCTGCAAATGCGTCACTTTAAACCAAAAAAAAAGAAGAAATTACTTCAAATCTTAACTGACCTGGTCAGATTTCGATTGGTAAAACATTTGTAAGTCCTTGACATGTGAAGAGTCTGTAATTGAAAGAAGTTCAAAGTTATTCCATGCAGTTATCCTGAACTATTATATCGTTCAGTTTGTTTGACGCAACTATATAATATAACATTGAAACTTTATATTCCTGACTTTCTAAACGATTCCCTAACATTGATTGATGCTTCCATATCGTAAAAGAGTGACGTTCGTTAGTGCATTTAATTTTTGTGACCAGAGTAAGTGTATGCCAATTGTTTTGATCCCTTCATTTTAATGTCCGTTATCAACTCGCCCTTCAGTCTCAAATATTTAACAGCTTTGCGAAAGTAGTTACGAGTTTCCGATTGTAATAAGGTCAACCTTTGTTTCAACGGCATTTTGAATAAATGTACTACACAGCAATCCAGATACTTCAGTTTCGAATGTTCTTTCAAATCAGCCAGCAGTGACTTCGTAGCGCTGCGACGATGACCTCAGAAGGCTTTCCTCGTTGGCAGTAGAAATTTCTGCAATTCTCTATTGCTAGGTCAAGTATCCGTTATTTCCATCCGGAAAAGGACAAATGTGACCAAGCCGTCGCGTCGGCCGTCAGCATTAGTGATAACTACAAAACCCTGTGCTAACTTGAATGCACTTTTGAAGGACGTCGCTTAAACTAGGACCACACCTTACAATTACAAGAATAAGATAATTGCGACCTCGGACGGACTGTGAAGATCTCATATGTAAGCGAATCACGTAATGAACAATTATTTTGTACTAGACAGTCAATGAGACATGAGACAGAAATTAGACTACCAAGGCGTTCATTACATTTTAACGCTAACCTGAAACCCCTGAAGAATTCAGGTATTATTAAACGCGAAGTCGGCGAGGTGATCAATTAGGACTTCTCAAGGTACAGCTTGCTATTGCTGACCTTGTAAGACGAAATGTGTGGCATTCAGAATTCCACGATACGATACGATACGATAGGATGTCGTTATATTATAATGATAGGATAGCGTTATCAAAATCTCATATCAGACATATGGATAAACGATCTCAAAGAACCCTATCGACGTCGGAATTTGGGGGTCTTTTATCGGATGGAAAGAAGACTATATGCTACGGCTACACTTACTCCATTTTGGTTTACCCAATTTTTATTACGAATCTTATCGCAGTGTTTAACGTATTTATATAATATATTATCGATAACATTTTTCTGGGAAAGAATACATATTTGCACTTCATTCATAATTAATTTCCGGTATTAGCTACCTCACTTCCTTTCTTAACTCCCTAAAAAGAAAAAAAAAGTGATTTAAATTACATTTGGAAACACTTTGCGGGTACAATTAATTTTTGTTTAAATAAACCTCGGTGAAAGTTTTACAGAAGTCTAAAAGAGTTTCTTCAGAATCAACTTCCATCTTTAATTCTCTCATCAATACATGTTTATGTGGTGAATTATTGAGATGAATTGCAGCAGTCCAGTAGCAAGAAAAACGATTTCCTCCTTTCGTCAGGTCAATATTATTCCACTGATAAATGTGATGATGACAAATCACATCTTTTTTTGGTCCAACGAAAACAAGCTCATCATAAGAATTTTCATGGTACACAATACTCAATTTACCACTTCCAAGAGAAGCGTATCTATTCTCTGTAAATTGAAGACAATTTTAATAGTTCACTCTCAAAATAATCTGTTAAATTATGCTGAAACTTCGTGGCCTATTTTCTGCAGAGTTTTAGACTAACTAAGTACTCCGTGACATCAAGGAAGCTCTTGAAAGTTACCACCAAAACAAGTCTGCTTAAGGGATCGAACTCTCACCATAGAAAACCGGTAAAAGCTGTCTATATTACAATGGCCAACGTTTAAATTAATTGGTACCCACCATTTCCTGTGTTGATAAACAGTCTAGAACTTGAACTAAACTTAACAAACTTCAACTGTTTATTATTTTGATGTTGACCCAGTGTTCCTGGATCATTGTCTTGCAGTTTTCCTCCGTGGTTTTGTGGCCAAAGTTTTTCCTGAATTGGCCCACGAAAAGTAGGAGTGTCCAATACATTAGTTCGATTATATTTTGAGAGATCAGAACATTTTGTATTCAAAGCGCTAGAACTGCTGCCATGCGCAGGCATTTTTAAATCGCCACGACCAAACCGGTACCCTTGAGACTCTTTTGTGAACGATTTCTGTCCAAAAGAATGATGATCAACTCGGTCTGGATTCCAAACTTGGCTACGAGCTCTCTCTAAAACATCCATAAATTTCTGAGCCTCCGAAGTCGACATGAAATTGAACATATAAAGTTCTCCCTCGACACTTTGGGCAACTTTAGATGGTTTGATCTCAACAGCAGCCTTCCCATTAACTTTGACCTTTAGTTGACCAGTGAGGAGACGATTGAATTTGACACCTCTGTTGTGCCGATCTGTGACTGAGAATGCCATCAACCAGGTTTGCCCTTGAATGAAACATTTGCTACTTTTAATTCTGAACAACATGACAGTGTGTATTCGAATCCTTACCGGTCTCAGGTTTTTTAGTAAAAACTGCATGACATCGGCTGGAATCGACAATATTCTGAAGGCGATACCTCACAATTGTGACTTCAAAATAGTCAGTAATCTCACACCCAGACATCGTTCGAATTTTCCTATGAACATCCATCGGCAGTTGGGCAAATACCTTCAGCTGGTTTCGGAATCTTTCTTCCGAGGACATAATTTGTAAAGCCCCGTAACCACCACCAAAATTTATTAGGCTGTCAATCGTTGCTTCTCTATCCACATGAAGTTGAATTGTAGGTTTCGTAGGGCGGTTTCTCCACCAGGGGTCATTATCCGAGGCGGAACAACTTTCCGGCCGGGAAATCCTCTTAGTTGACTTGGTTAAATCAGGTCTTTGGGTTTCAAATCTAATCCACATTTGAGGAATCCCCACTGGGGTTGCTACCGATTGGTCGAATGACACCATTTCAACTGGTGGACACGCAAAACCTGGTGGGCCAAAGAAACCTGGTGGTGGTTTGCTTGGCGCCATTTGCTGTGCAAAACCGACCAAAGGAGTCCTAATATTGAAACGAGTATCAATCGGCCGTGGTGGTGACAATTGGAGGTATTCTATTGGCATTTGTGGGAAAAATCCTGGAGGTGGTGAGCCACTCAGGAAATTCTGGCGAATTGGCATTTGAGTATGAAACCCTGGCGGTGGTCCGCTGACGTGTGGTCCAGGACATGGCTCGTTCGTTTGGTCATGTCTGTGCGTGGTTTCAAGTAAATTAGCTTACAAGTTGTCTGAATTGAATAAGTCTCCGATTTTATTAGGTCAAATTATTGTTATTTCATCAAACCGGATATATGAAGTGACCAATTTCAGATTCAGACATCCGATAATTCATATCACAATTTTGAGCCATAATATTCGTTTTTAGGGTTACCCGTTTAAGCCTGAGCCAGGGTATATATTTCGAGCAAAAATTTTTCCTTGTCGTTGATCATAGACTTGGTTCGAAATCGGTTGTCCGAAGAAATCTAATAGATGTCTTCGCGCAGTTTGATTCTGGTGAATCGGTTCTAGAAATGACAATAAAAAGTTTCGATTTCAATGTCCTTCAATACATTTCAATAATTCGGCTCACCACTTCGGGTTTAATACATTACATTAATGCGATATGTATTGGGAGTTTTGGGAGTCCATAGCTTATTTCCCACCACCGTGTATCGGATCGTAAGTTATTCTGCATTGTCCTTTACCGAGGTTCGCATTGGAAATCAACACGTCTTCAGAAAAGTGAAAGCACGTACATTCACATGTAAATCCGGGACCGTTCCAATTGAATTTCGAATTGAAACGTTTAAATTATGAGGATTGTATCTCGGAATTTTGTGAGGAATCCAAATACTGTATATAAGCAAGTTTTAGCTCAATCGGGCCAACCCAACAAACGTTACTATCGTCCGATACCTACCATTTTAAAAATTTATTGGGGCGGTCGTGCCTTTGTATATTACCAATTCTAGCACCTTAGGGATGTCGATTCTCGTTTTTACATTGAGAAGCCAAGCCACAAGGGGAATAAGCTTTGACATTTTGTATGACATAAAAATGTTCTAAGCTGACTGCATACTCCAGGCTTGTGACATATTAATGTATCAATGTAAATGTCTTATTCCATTAAGATATATATTAAAAGATGTTGGCTCGATGGAGCTCAAGCCGTAAACTGCAAGCTCAGATTCGCAGAAATATTTCAGTTGATGGTTACTTACGACTTACGAGTCACAATTCTGTAAATAATCAAAATTTATGAATAAGGCGACTAAATTTCAATCCGGAAATCGTTCTGTTCTTACCCTGTATTCAAGGTGCAAATACAATTTTATTTAGAGTCGCGCGAGTATTCTGCAGAATTGCAGCGTAGAACCTGATGAATCAACATATTGTTTTTAGCCTTACTTTGTCTTGTAATGGCACTAAAGGGAATAAATATGAAATCAGTCGGACTTTTCTGGCGCAGGGAAACCTCCAAATTCTGACCTAGCTAAATAACTAAGTTAGTATTATACAAAGATAATTAGATCATTTCACTGAATCTTGAATCCTGATGTCATAAGTAAGTTACCGTTACTGTAAAAAATTAAGCATTCGAAATCGGATCCACGCAAACCATGAATGCAATCATGAACAAAAGTGATCTCACCTTGAACTTGACCTTCGTGATCACCGTAGCTATTTCTCTCCACTTCAGACATTATTAAAAGTGTTAACAGCTCTCAAATCTTCAAAACTGGTTGTTTGCTGTTGTGTCACCGGAAAAACTTCAAGCTATTTAGGAGTCTTTGAGATCGTTGACCTATTGTTTTCGCGCAGTCCACCATTGTTTGGTACCTTACCGTTTGCAAATGAAATGTTTTTTTCTCGAATGGTCTCCACAACATCTATGAATCATTTTTCTAAATAATGGGTATGAATGCAATTTGGTTCAGGAATTTAATAAACTATTATTGCAGATCTAGCTTCCGGGATGCGAAATCTTTGGTTATTTGATATCTTCCTGTACAGGGTGGTTCATTACATAATATATATAGCATCGTACTGCTGCCCCCTGGCGTAGGTGTTGATACAATTATACAACATGCAAACTAAAGTTCAAAATACCGATATAAAATACTTTCGAGTATTTCGTAATTAATCTTTTGAGCTTCTTGGTTTAGAAAACGGAATCGATAATAATATCCAAAAATACGGACACGATTGCATCAACAAATTCTGTGGATGGCAATTTCAACATTCGCGCTTCTTTACTCAGATGCTCGAAAAGCTCTGTCGGTTCATTCAATTCAGCGTCCACGGTCCACGCCACTTTTGATTTTGACTCCGGTGTGGTGTACCCTCATGGCAATAATGGCCGTCCGACTTTAGTAACTTTTCGCGACCTGAAACTAAAATCTTGTTGAAAAACTGAAAAAGACAAAAGATCGGAGGACTTGATGTGAATAAAAAATTACCAACTCATACTCTGCTAAGATGATGGATGGTGAAGAGGAAGTGGATGCTGTTGTTCACGTAACTCCGCTGGACCTCCCGATTCTGCCTACTGAGGTATTTATTATTTAATTTAGTAACCATAATATTATTTGAAGGAAGGGGTTTGGGGAAAAGGCCGGATAATTTGTCCAAAAGAGGGAAAAGCACGGGAGGAATCCGGAAAAAGATTTGACCTTTGGTGCTTTGATGCAGTTCGAGATAACTTGACTCGTCGTGTCTTGTTTATCGTGCTGGTTCGGGGACTTCTGGCATCACATTCCAACATTGAAAGTCAATTTTTGCAAAAAAATAATGCTTTAAAATGTGAAAGGTCGACTCTATTAAACTTTTCTATAGCGAAGGGAAGGTAACCACCGACCAAATTTTAATACTCTCGTCGTATTTTCGTTTAAACTTCACGTGCGTGTCCTACGAGAATCGAATCTGGCACCTTTCATAGGGAGGACGTTTTTGTTGACCTCTTTATGTACATTCGATGTGCAGGAAGGATCCGTTTGTTTATACAAACCTCGATGCCCGGTGTCGCAAGAGTTCTACGCGATGGGGGTCAACTGCGTATGCTTCATCCTATTGTTAAGATGACATCAGTACAATTATTACAGTGTACATTTCGATATGCAGGTCACAGTACGGCCAGATCCACCATGGTCACATGCTTGTGTCATTCGAATCGTTTCAGGTTCAAATAGAAAAGATTTCTTGCCATTACAGAAAATCAAAGGTCACGTCACATCAGCGTATCCCGGAAGATCCCCTAGAGGTCTACGGTTGGTTAATAGTTAGACGCCATTAAGGGTTGGGAGTCTTTTAATTCCACAGTCAAAGGAATGAGATAATTTTAACATTCTTGGAACGGGCACCCCTTGACCCTGACCGCCTATTATGACCTCGCGTCATTTTAGTTTAACGAACTGAATATGTTTAGACTGCATGCGGAGACCCGCTTGTACCATTTTATTTTAGAATATCACTTTTGTGCTTTGAAACAATTTTATAAAAAAAATGAGAATCATTAGGTCAAGTTATTCAAGTGCGACAACTTTCAGCAACATCTCTCCTAACTGTTTCCTACACCCAGACCCCGAGACTTTCACCAGACTGTCTTGTGTCCTTACGAAGTAACAAACCATTTATTTTTATTTGTGGAAGAAATGTGTTATAGAAATTAATCGAAAAACTCAGTCGTTCTGTCGGTTTCGTTATCTAATTCCAGATTTTGTCAAGCATCTTCGAAACTCTATCACATTCAGATAGGATTCATGTGAGCAGAGTGGACAAACGATGGTCAGTGATTGTCCAAAACTGCCAGGCGTTCTCTTTCAACACAACACTTGACAATGATAGTTTGAAACATATCGCGGAGAGGAATTGCCCCTTGAATACGTTGAAGATCGAGAATTGGACGGACATCCTAAGGGATGATATTTCTGTTGATGTGTTAATCTCCACTGTCAACAATTTGAAACTGAAGACCGGGATTGCGGCCTATAATTTGGAGAATATTTTTAAAACCTCTGGGGGATCTGTGAGGACGTTGGCTTTCCAGAGAAGCTTTTTCAACTTCAACAACGAGGCCAGACGAAAGAGGAGGGATTTCCCAGAGAACATTTGTTGTTTCAAATGGGATTTTCTACAAGTTCTAAAGTTGAAGGTCTGTCACACCCATCAAGTTACCACATTCTTTTTCCAATGATGGTACAACTGCCAAATTTTTGCGCGATTTGATAGACATTATGTATTTCTAATTAGCAAGGCTGTACATTTTTCTTTTAGTCTGACTTTTTACCTGAGAAAACTTTATTTTTTTCTGATAAGAGAAAATCTCTTAATTTATTTTTCTAAATCAGAATAACATGTACAGACTCGACTGTAGCTATGTCGTAGCTTTGAATTTTTGAAACATTTTTTAATAGAACTGCATTTGGTTAGGAATCTTGATTTTAGATTTCGCTCTCTCTACGATCTTCCGTTTGTAGTTTCCGCTAATAGCACTTATTCTTAGCGCATTAAAATAAAATGAAGATTCAATTTTTAGATTCCCGGTTGTTTGGATCGTTGGGATGTGCACCATTTAAGATTTGTGGATATGTTGTTATCGAACGCTCGTCTCCCGATGTTGACCAAGTTGTCCGTGGAATTAGGAAGGAAAAAGGGAGCCGAAGCGAGTAGAATCAACCGGGAGGGAAGAATTTACTACAATTCTGCATCCCATCTTATTTGGAGAATTTTTAGTTTTATTGCTAAACACCATACCACCATACAAAGTCTAAAATTGTACGTCCTGGTTCATATTCAACCGGAAGACTACTGGACTAATTTTGACCTTCTATGCCCAGTCGACATTCAAGAAAGTTTGTCTCTATTGAACTTGAAAAAAATAAAATTAAGGCATTATGACAACCATCGATTCGGTTTTCCGCTAGGTAAGAACATAGAATGTTGGATTTTGATTACGTTAGGATAATTATTTCGACTTGATCATTTGAGACTCTTTTGACTATCTTTGTTTAGTGCGATATTTAGTGGTTGGAGCAACTGCGATGACACATTTAGAGTTTGAACAACACGGCTATTTACTTCCTGAAGTCTATGCAGCCATCGAAAGAAACACTTGCACCTTAAAAACTGTGAAGCTGGAGATTAGGGTGGATGAGGGTGTTCATCCGAATCACGATGTTTACGAGTTTTTACACCACTTAAGGAATTGCTCAGTACTAGAAACCTTGCACCTAAGGGGGCATGGGTATAATGTGACCAATTTGGACGGTGTTCCTGTCACGGTGAAGAATCTTCGTTTGGGCTTAAGAATCGATCTTTTGTACCGGGATGATGACCGTATGTCTTCATTCTTAAATTGGGTTTCAGTTCACTTACCAAGGCTTCAGCGTTTAGAAATCTGTGATCCACATAATGTACAAATTTCAAGGGCCTCAAGTTCCCAGATTAGAACGGTCTTTCGCCGAATGTCATCAACGGCAACTTCGTTTTACTTAGAGACCAATTGGTACGGAGATTATTCCCTGGTTGTCGATAGCGCTCAGTTGTTTTCCACTTAATTGAAGGAACTTTTGATCTAATGAGTCGAACTTTAAAATTATCGGAATTTCGTCTTTTTGCGTTTTACTTTACTTTTACATTTCACTTTTTTGAAAGGTGTAACCGTTATTCTGAAATCCGGTGTTCAATATTTCACTGAAAACTGAGCAAAATATTCACGATTAAAAAAGCGAAAGTGGTAGAGTTCTTCTATTACAACTTATGTAAATACCTGTACCTCCTAAGTTTACTGTCGAGGAAAATTTCGTAAATTTAATTCCGGATAACTAATAGTTAGCTTTAACAACTATAGTATTTCACATACTATAATGGTATACTTTTAATTATATAGAATAACGAATAGCTTCTGGGTGTATGAAGTTCTTCAAAGGTTTGTGTTTTAACTAGCAATAATGATCTGTAGATATTATTCGGACATTTTAAAATTGTTAGAGATTTTCTAGAGTAATAATTCTTAATCTCCACAATTGATGTACTCCAAAATAATTTCTTTCTACCGGATCAATTTTGGTTAAGTTTTTTTTAGTCAGTTATTCTACTTTGATCGCCAGGTGGATCGCCACCTTCGTCTCCCGTAGATCCGGACCTAGAGGGGTGGGGGTTGCCGGAAAACAGGGACAAACATTTTGTCTAGAGCCTCATCTAAGATCTAGTTACCTATTAGTATCGTCCGCAAAAATTTTAACAAAAGAGAGACTTAGATATACTTGGTTAATTCTTCTCTGGCAATTCCACACCTTGCGGTTGGAGTAATTATGGTTATTATGAACCTCGAGGCAGAACGCATCGCGACAATTATTAGTAGTCCTTAAGATCGTAAATTATTTAGATTCTTTGATTGAAATGAAGACATGTTATTTGGTTGAAACAAGTCATTTGTTTATAGTTTAAGTTTCGCTATTACCTAGCGTCAATTTGACGTTTTGAGCACCTTCAAGTACAAATTAGTTAATATTTTTGTGTAATTGATTGCACAATAAGACTGTAAATAGAAGTGAACTGCATAACTTTATGTTATGTTGGTATGTTTGGGTTGGATGTGGAACTGATTTATTAAGTAGTTATGAATATAAAATTGTTACCCCACGATAATTCTCTGATTTGTAATAAAAGCCACATAAACTTCATAAAATCTTTTACCTTGTCCTGCTCCTTTTTCAATTCATTCGTGGATGATTGCTCTTGCTTATAATTACTCATCCACATACAACTAATTGATTTAAATTGTACATAATTATACAAGCAATTTCATATTATTAGTTTTGTAAAACGACTGTCATCATATTATGAGCACAATATACACTGATTAGTTTAGTTCAAATGATAAAGTGTAGCTGTACATAAAATTTCTTTTGATGAAGGAATAGAGGACCTTGACAATGAGATGGAACTGAGGGTCAGTAAATGCTTGGGAACATTTATTAAGGTATTTAAATTAGCAGAAGTAGCCGTGTAACCAGATAACAACGTGACACTACTATGTTAAGATTAAAATGCAGGCGTATCATCTGTCCTGAGAGTCATGATGCAGCTACTACCTCTAATCATAACACCATAATTGGTGAAAATGAGGAAGAGATGTCTTTGTCATTCGAATAACGAATAATATTTTGTATTCACACGGTTGAGAATTGTAAATTGTAATTTGGCTTAACATGATGTAGTCATTTCAAAAGAATCGGTTGGAGATGCATGCAGGATATTATGTAGAAATTCCTTACTACCCCTTGGCTTCCGCTTCCCTCAGTAACAATCAACTAAAGATTTTAGTTTGTCCATGAGATTTTCCAATTAGGAATGAGTGACCACGTAGAGATTAATTAACCATATATGGAGTTCCGATGACGGAATTTAATCTCTAGGGCAGGGCTGGTAAGGAATAAATTTTGAGTTTTTGCATGTCTCAAAGCGTGTTTACAACGTCTGTAAATTCAACTCAAACTAAACAAGAAGGTATAAAAAAAGGGGTAAACGTAATAGTCAGGTAATAATTTGTCAAAATAAATGCATTCATATAATGTATTAGACGAGGTAGAACGAAATAAATCACCACGAAAATTGTTACAGTTCTGACGCAAGTAGAATTTTACATTATATATCTTATTGAATATTTTATAGAAAGCTCGTTTCCTTCTAATTAATTACGTTTTTTATAAGAACTTTTTCCTTTACTTGAAACTCGATCTGCCAGCAAGGATATCGGATGTGTGCGTCTATCACAATGCATGGACACTTGGACAAAATGGTTTAGACTTAATCTAAATAATATATTAGCATGATTCTCATTGTCAATTTGTTCCAGACAATTAGTTTATGGCAGAAAATTAGTTACACCAGACGTCTCGAACAATTTGTCATCTCGTCGCCTGCGAACCATGCCTTTTCATGTGTTTCCTTAAGTATATTAAGACCTGGGAATCGGTTGTTTATTCTTTCTTTGCTGCAAGTGTATATTACACTGTATTTAGTCGAATTAAGAAATGTCTACAAAATTACTGCTAATTTGACGTAGCACCACTGGGAAGTACAAATCATTATTTATCAACCGAACCCGGTCGCTCGGGACAGGTTTCACCTTAGATTCCTTTACAGTGTGCTCTTCAAATATTGAGCCGGTTTGACGAGGTATAATATTGCGAGACACTATTAAATTTAAATAGAGCAAGAGCCGTTTGATTAAACCTTACAAGTTCAATATTCGAACATATTATTCATTTATCCCAATGATGTGGTTGTCACCAAAAGCTTGTATTATAATCGACTCGGATGATTGCTCTGCCTTGAATTCGTCGACCTGCTTACTGACACTTTATTTGATTTACTCCAAAAATTGAGGGCGAAAACATTTCAATAACAACGAGAGCGTTTCAACTGATGTGTAATACTGAATGATATACTGGTACAACAATAATTAGCAAAAATAAACATTAATGACCGACATAAATTAGTTTGGAGAAATAGTAGACATGTGCTAATGGCATCAGAACATAAATCTGGCTAAATATGCCGAACACCCAGCCCAATAATTTAGATGAGTAAGCAACAGACCAACCAGAACCAATGTTGTGTATCAGAATGAAATTAACCCAGTAAAGGGAACTTGACATCAATTACCTCTTTGAATAACATAGCAGGCACTTCATTATTGCCAATCATTGAATACATAGAGCGTATCTTCGAAATCTAAAGTTAAAGACTAGCGAACAAAGTTATCTATTAGAACATTGCCGCTGTCGATTACTCTGAACAGAAAACTATTCAATTGACACCCGGTTGTCAAAATAAATCTAAAAATCCTTCGAGACTAATGAAAATCCGCGCTTTGTTAAGTATATGGATAAACTGAGAAACCGAAAAGTCCAAGTATTCTTGAATTAAAAAGTTACCTCAGATTTTGGTCAATATGCTAAAATATGATATTAGTACTAATGACAACTTCGATAGGATCACTCTATAAGCCATGACGTCGTACGGACACCATCGCGTAGCAGAACATTAAATATTCCTAGAACAGTTATCAAAACGAATTGGGGTCTCTTAGATTCTTTTTCTTCAATCACCCTTACCTTAAATGTAAACGGACATCAAAAGGCCCGATATTGATTGATATTTTTATGTGACTGCCGAGATAACATTTTCCATACCCAATAAGTGAAACCTGGCCCTGCTAAAACACCTGGCTAAATCTTCCGGGACTTATATTATCCCAGTCGTCTGGGACAGAATTGATGATACTATTCATGTTCGACCAGCATATCCGGTTCAACGGGGCCTGTCGAATTCTGAGAATTCTTTCAACTTCGTAAGAATTCTTCACAAAACCCCAATTGGAGTTTCTTTTTCTTTTCTGCGTCAGCCACAGAGCCACAATTCGAACTAAAATCTCTCCAAGATTTTAAGATCCGCGTCAGTCAGCGAACAAAGACTTCTTGGTAACCTCCGAACAGGGGCAAGGAAAGGAAGAGGCGCAAAATTCCCAAGAAGCCCAGGTGGTCCTCTTGGACTCATTGACTAAAAAAACTCGATCACATCACAATTAAAGTGAGCGTTTTCCTTTTAACACGAGTCAAGTCCCAAACACAATCAATGTCAGGTAAAATTGAGGTACAAACATAATACAGGTAAGGGAGGGTAGGGAATACATTGAATCAGAATCACGAGGATGAAGAAAATCAAAAGAATAAAGAAAAAATATATACTTAGCAAGGTACAGTATTTGCATGTAAAATAATATTTTATTAATCTGAAACACATTTCCGGCGCTGTCCAAGATTTTAATTTTCCGACGAAATCTTCATATTTGGAACCATGAAACTTAAACGACTTACGTATTGGCCCTTAAGTGCTGGTTTGATATGCGTGGTTTGGCATGTTGAGGGTGTTTCATACATAGTTTCAAGTTTCCGACAAAGGAATGAAATTATTAGTGGGGACTTAAGTCAAAATTCGATATTCACATTCGTCTCTAACGCATTTAATCGAGTTCTGTATTGACAACTAGCTCAGTCTAGGATTTTTGGACAAATTGGCACCACAAGAATACTTCATTCTTTTGCGGGAATGAAATCTTCATACAAACCTTAAAAACGTTGAATGTACGTATGCGCGGACTGGTCTGTATTATGTTGAGAATATTTAAAAAATTTCTAGCGATGAAACTTCAGTAGTCATGAAAGAGTTGGAGTGAAGTTTTGATGAGTATTTTACTTGTGAATATCGTCCCTTGTAAGAAATTAGGTACGATACGAAGGAACATGCTTACGACCGTAGTATCTCGAGTGGGAGTAGGAAACTGGCAAAAACGCCTACACGGTTAAAAAATGACAAGGAGAAAGCCTGATCTCTTAGGTTTGGAGCGTTTGAGCGATACACGTTGGGTAATCATGGAATGGCATTGGGATTGCAGGAGGACATGACTGACTTGACTTGGTTTGCCGTACAAGGCATTTCAACTTCTTCATGAACTCCAAGACAGATTTCAGTCCAACATTTTGTCTTCAACAATCAACCAACAACAACTCCTACGATCCTTTTAATAAAAATTCTAACAACACACGAGCCCTCCTTTTTCCCACCTACAACATCCGACCTGAGTGACCGACCTGGCAAGAAAAAAAAATTAAAATGTCTTTTCAACCAATCAGTCACGTACGTCTTCTTTTCCCCATTTGACCCAAGAAAGACGCAAGACGATGATTTGATGGTCGTCGGTGCCAGAACGTCTCTCTCGTTTGACACTTCATTGTTGGACTTCTAACGATAAGAAACAGCAAAAACGTCCAGTCGTATAATAGAATTTTTGTGAGGGTGAACGTGCCGGTGTTGTAAGAAAAGCCGGAAATAGAACGTTAAACAAACACTAAAGACAATATTTATCATCTTTAACTTTACAGGTGTGGTATTCATCCGCAAAGTAAAGCCTTTTCTGAATCAATAACAACCATTTTTGGTGTCACATGTACTTCAAAATGGAAATTTTTCGTCGATAACGCATTCCCAATCAGTTGGGCAGAAATTGAAACACGTCTTCCTAAACTAAGTCAGAACAGAAACACATGGCTACTTCATTAAAATTCTGAAAACGGAAGCCCCATGCCCATTATGTTGTAACTAGTATGATTGCTTCGCTGTCCAATTTTGGCGAAGGTAATTTGAAAAAAAAATCCAATTTGGTCCGATTAACTGGACTAGACTGTTCAGGTTTTGTGGAGTATGCACAAAATAATACAACATAATAAGGATTGTGGTGTTTAAGGTACGTACGTGCTTAGTTTTGCCTTAGTTTTTGACTATGTCAAGAATAAGAATGCTGTTGTTGCGCCATTGACCGACGTTTTATTGTAATTGTAATTGTTATCGCGCTCTATTACCACATATGTAATGTAATATAATGTACGTGTGCTGCTAAAAGAGTCAATTCCCCCTTTGTTTTATCGCTCTGTGACCTAGTCCTAACATAAAATGATAAAGATCTCGATCGTGAAAAGAACAGAAATAAACATGAGAGCATCGTATCGACGGTACTTTTAACTGACGTTATCGATAAGATTTCCATTCTATACAAGCTCAACCGCAGCACGGCAACGCCAAAGTCTCCTTTGTCTCAAAAGATTTGAGATTTAGTGAAATCTCCCATTCTTTCATTTCGTAAAGAACTGCGTTGTTCGGTAAAGCACGCAAATAAGGAATCAAAATTAATCAATTCAAAACCACAACAGGGGTGCGTTGCGACATTTCTAGTCTTATACGAATACAGAGAATTCTATCAGAAATTGAAAGTCCTAATAATCGAAGACTCCAAGAAAATTATCATTCTGGAACAATTATATGCTCTGGCGACAACTTGCCTAGGTCAGTAAAACCTGTTGCAAGCGACCGAGATTAGGCTTACATGAATGCGGTGATAAAGTAGTTAAGTCTTCGTTACTAATAGTCGATGGTAAGATATCGTAGAATTAGGAACGTCGGAAATAGATCCGGCCGTCCTATGCAGCAGGTGGGCACATATTTCAGATGGTCGCGCCGACAGGTTTCACTGGAAGGAATAGCGCGCGTGGGTAAATATAATTCAGTGAAACTTGTGCTGTGGGAGTACCATCAGAAAAAGTAATACTGCCGCGATAAAAAATTCTCTAGATTTTCAATTTGTCAAAATATTTGTCAATACATCCGATTGAATTGTCGAACTAACATCTTTTTCATGACGTCCTGTTAAAATATGAATGCTGTCCAATTGAAATATTTGTATCTGGGAAGATTTTAAAGCATTTATTTTGCAACAGCCACTACGGGGTGGTCCGTGATATTTGGTCACTTCACTTCCCTGCAGCGCAAGCAAAGAGGGTTGGAGAAAACTTGAGGACTACATTTTGTAGAAAATCTTACAAGAACCCGCGCACTAAGGCGCTTGCTTTTCTAATATCTGAGGTTACCTCTTCTTTAGAATTTTGCAAGTTCTTGATTGAAACTTAACTGGGTTGGATATAGTACATAATGAACATTTTGTGCGGCGGACACTTTTTACCTGAACGGCAAGAATTAGAGGCCAGTTCGGCAATTCAATCCACCGTATGGAGAATTCGTTTTGTACGACGTGTTTTGTAGATAAATTCCATTTAATATCTTTCTCTAACTCTGATGTTCTTGACGATATGGGTCATAATCGTGGCTGAACAAAATTGTCAGATATTTAACCTTAACGGAATACTTTTAGATGAACTAATGTAATACATGATTCAAAACAAATTATTCAACGCATTGGCTTATGAATGAACGCCAAAGCCAACGCTAACACAAAAATATGTGTTAGTATTTGTACTTCTTTCTGTGAATCCAATGTAGTGCAATGCAATTTTCCAATTGGGCGAATAAAACACGTAACCGTATCTCTGAACATACTATGTACAGACGAATAACTGCAATTTATTTCATTTCCCATTTATCAAATAAATTGCCCACGTACGTTAATTGTAGAAATGTAACAAATTCACATGCACATACATTGATATATCTTACATTTTATATTGTACAACACATGTTAGGAAAAATCTTACACAGAATGAAAAAGATTTGAAGTGTTGATACTGAAAAGAAAATATAAATTACGTGTTCACACTATTTTCACCTAATCAAGGGCCCAGTCCACTGCACTAGTGCAGTCTGTGTGGCACATAAAAATTAATTAGATTTTAATCCAATTTGTGAGATCATTTTCACTCCTCGTAATGACCATTCATGTAAACTTCTGATAACATTTTCTAACCACACGTTTACCCGTTTGGTCTCTCGTATTTATGCTTTGATTTTGCATTATTGTAGTCTGTAGACCTTGCAATTAATACTTGCATGTCCATATTCGTTCGGTTTTTAATTGTGTAATGAATTATTAATGCTTGTCTGCAAATTAGGGAGTGAATGGGAATGGAGCAAGCAACGACGGATTTCAAGTGTCACTTTGCGGATGAATAAACAAAGAGAAAATAACAAACACACGAGGTGAGGTGAGGAACTTGTCACCTGCGATTTGCCATGAACTGACAGTGAATCGAATTATAATGATACAATCATCTTCATCATCATCATCATTATCGTCATTATTCAACGTGTGAATTCTACAAAATCCCCCGCTGCATGCTGGCCTGGCAAATGTTCAACTCAATCTGAATAATATTCCAATTCTATTCCATTGTTGGAATGAAATTTAACTGTTTACCCTCAGGTCGAGTGTTATAATATATGGTCAACTGAACCACGACAAGAAGAGTCACTGATGCACTAACTGAGCAATACAGTGCATTTGGAGTGCAGTGGAAGTCAGTCTTGTCACGGGCCAAAGACTCCCAAAAAAATATGACGATTTTTAGACAAAAACCCAACAACAACCATACATAGATGGTTGGTATGAATGAACAGTGTGTTAAATAAGTACACAACATAACATTGGTAAAAAATTTAAAGCCAAAAAAGAGTTAGGTTATAGTAGACAACGAAAAAGTGAACGGTACAATACTGCTTACTGCTCTTCAGAGCGGACCCCAAAAATCAACAGTGGAACGGGATACTACTGACTACACTAAAAACTGACTATCATTTATATCATGTACCCTTACCACGACCAATCCCCTGAGTTATTATGAGCTCAGGTTTAGTCTTGACATGAGCTAACAATAAACTACTCTTAATACAATTTTTGGGTGCTCACAATACTTAGAAGAATAATTTAGGAAGGTTTAGTCAGTCATTCATATATTATGCATACGAACTCTTGGTTAAATTAAACTGAGTCATATTCCTGAATCCAGAGTGAAGGTCTAGAGTGCTCGGGAGTGCTCCAAGGGTCAACGATGAAGCCACACTTATTTTTATTTTATGTGACAAAATCCTGTGCAAATTTTCCCTTACCGGTTTTAAACTATTCTTTCCGAAATTAACCATAAGATACGGGTGCTCTACTTTTTACGAATGACGAATTAAGGCAGAACGGAAACATTGTACAGTAGATACACAAAAGTGCGGGCAGGAAGGAAATTGTATGATTGCTAAAAAGTTATCAGTGACAGTTTAAAAGTGATAAAAAAATGGAAGTCCAAACTGGATCTAGAAGTTTAGTCCCACTTCGGAGTCGTGTGCCTGAAATCCTTGGAGGTTTTCATTTGGATGATCATAATGTAGACGAATGGTCGGATACTACCAACCCGGCACTTCAGCACCGAGCCCGACAAGAGAAAGGGAAATGGATAAATCCTGAAAGAAATGCAGATATTCAATACCAGAAGGTGAATGAATTAATTTCATTAATTAATTAGAAGAAATAATAAGATGTTTTCCGTAAGACATAAGAATTAATGTGTGGTATTATGTTTGACAAGTTGGTTGGCTGACTAGCCTGGCCTGGCGTCTGGCCATGGATAATGATTGTGAATGAAAATGATGGACTTGTGATTGCAATTGTAATTTTGCGTTTAATTTGCACTGTATACACGTATGGGGTGTTTCATATTTTATGTTATGTTACGTACGTTATATTATTTTCAAATTATTCACAACCTGGTCACACCTTTTACCATTTAACTTGTATTTGTGCCTGTGCCTGTACCTCTAGATACCTTATCACCTCGGACATAATGACATGTGAAAGGTTGCACTTATACCCCTTAACTTCTTCATTATCTTAAATGGCAAATGGGAAAAGGAGATTTTCTGAGAGTTTATTTTTTTTAACAGATACAAATGATACAATGTTTAGGCACCAATGGTAAAAAAAAGTCATCTCAGGTTCAGGTCTTCAAGTTGACTCCCCAACAAAAGTAAATTGTATTCCTAAATGATGAAATCAACTTTGATGGTCAACTCCCTCCTTGTTTTGTCTTTCTTACGTGTTTTGTCTCTCAGTCACAGTCATCGCAGTACCTGTTTTGCCGATTGGCTTTATTGTATTTTTATTTGTCCGTGAGATCTTAGCATGCAATTTTGACGTGACGCCAATCAACGTATATACGTCACAAATGCATATTCTGAGAAAACAAAACTTTAAAAACTCTCGGTAGGTATTCACAATCTCCGAGAATTTTAAGGTACTTTCGGTTTCATTTTCTTTAAAAATTAAAAATTTTGATATTATAGAGAGAAGATAGTAAGAAATTTGAGGGTGGAGAAGAGAAACAAAGGACGGAGGTGATTGAAGGGAAATCACCGGAATCCGCCTTCCAAATCATTCGAACTCATCGACAAGTCCAAGACGCGGGGGAAGATTCAAGTGGTGCCCCTGGGTCAAGGGTCATTTCTTCCTCCACATCTTACCAAATGAGTTCCTCCAGAGGCATGCGTTCCACGGTCAAGGTTAGTTCAGAAATTAAAAATTATTGTAATGCTAGCACCTGAGGCGAGCAAGGTTTCACAGCAACGTTTCAAAAGTCAATCAGGATTGGGCTGTGTCTTATTTGACAGGGTCGATGGTTCGGATAGTGCATATATATAGCTAAATCCAACTAATAATAATTATAATAACAATAATAATAATTGAAGGTCTGCCAAACCGCTTGCTGGGCCTAACTAACGCCTAAGCTTACTTTTGGCTCCCATTGTTTTTGTTTTCGAGTCTATATCCTTTGTTAAATTCGCTTCCCTATCACCTTACATGGTCATAAATCATCTCGCTTTGATTAGCAGTTGAAAAGTGCTTTGCGATTGCTAGTTGGGAGTGAATATGTATATCTCGTTGCCAGCGAGCTGGTTTAAAAGTGTGCATTATTTTAATACTAACATGACCATCAGGTAGCAAGTCCATATGCATGTGAACGTCCAGCAATGCGTTGTTTTGACACAGCCAGACTTATGGTTTATTTAGCTGACCACGTACAATATTCGGGTGAAAATGTCAGATTCCAAAAACTTAGGGATTGGTCAATTCAGGTGGTTCAGATAAAATTATTCAGTCAAATTACGAACCCTGCATTGGGCTTGTTTATTTCTTGTTCACAAGCGAGGTGAGCAGACATAGTTGAGTTTACTTCCAGAAAATTCATACGTTGAACCAAAATTTGTTCGACTGAGGAAATCTTCATGTTTGTAGCAAGAACTCGTGAATTGACTAATCCTGAAAGAAAATCTCCTGATGTTAATATTGACAGCAAATATGTCTGCGAAATTATATTATTCTTCATATGACTAAAAAAGATCCCGAAGATCTCATCGTCAGACGAATAATCTCCCTTGTAAAGTAAACCTTTAATATCGTATGATGTCCGGGGTGTCTGGATGAGAATATGGAATGGCGCCTGGAGCGTGGTAAAACGTAAAAATGCACTAAAATCCGATGGAATGTAATTGGTCGTAAAATCTTAAGGGTTTCAGTGGTGGTCGAGTTTGACGCCTTTGTGTGCGAAGCTTTTAGCACTGAGCTTTGTAATTACGTATTTCAGGGTTTGGATCTTTGGATCCATTCCATTATATCCACGGGCAAAAAGGTGAAGGTTTGTCCGTGAGAATCCAGACGTATGGAGGCGTGTCGGTTTCATAACCAAATAATATTAGTTATAAACGCAACGATAGTTTTTCTGCTTAATAATATTTGCGTAAATTCTCACGGCATTAAATTTTTACTCGCTGCTCTTCAAGTAATGCTGTGTAAAAACCGTGAGGCCAGCTAGAATCATCCAAGTTTTTTAAAATGTATTACACGATGGCGGCGATTATGACGTCAACTCCGGCGCCCTTTGCCCTGGGATAACGCCATCGTTATAGCACACTCGGAACAATCCGAGACTTAAAGAAAGTAATAATCTTCGGGTTTTTACAAGATGTATGTGAAGCAAAGTTGACTCCCGTCCAAAAAAATAATACATAATTCAATGTGTTTTAATTTATTTTTAAATCATACCACTAATTATAAAACCAAAATCAGCAAGGAAGTATGCATCGCCTTGTTTTTTCTTTCGGCTTGTTACAGAACGACGGTTTACTTGTAAAAAAAATGTAGAAATAAGCCTTGAAATTTCCAACTAGTACGAGAAAATTTAGTCACTAGTGTACATCAGTTAGTCACAAAGATTTTTTCCCGATTTACTGGTATGCTGCACTGAACGTATGATGAGATCTTTTTTGGTCCTGCGGCCGGGCCTAAGTAGTAATTATACAACGTATGAATTATTGGATAACTCTGTAATGTAATTCTGTAAGCATTCAAGTCCATTGTCAGTCAAATCATCGACCAACTGGTGTTTGTCCTGATCAAACAATGCGCTGCGAACTGGACTTAAGATTAGCACGTACAAGGGATGGACGTCTGCGTTTATTTATTAGCACGGATTATGTGCGTCGTAACTTCGCAAATTACTAATTCGTTTAGCCTATCTCACTAGATATGCTAAGTTAAAACATCTGACTATCTTTTATACATCTTCTTACAGTACTTTTAATTGGGATACGAACATTGGTCTGAAATCCGAAATTGTTGTTTTATTAAAAATTCCATCACGCCGAAATTACTGATGAAGTATATACCTGTTTGTTTCCGAATTATCGTGCTTGTTCGGAAACGCATGTAAACGTACATTGTGTACGCACAAGTTGTATATGTTGGGATTGGAAAACATGTCGGAAAAAGTAAAAGGAAGGACATGTGTTGCCCCAGGGGCGATGCCATCAAAATTTTCTGTTGTGAAGTTCTTTCGGAAATTCGGCGGAAGGATTGTGTTACTAGAATTTTATGAGGAATCCGAATATTATGCTACATTTAGCTCAATCCGACGATCATGGTAGAAATCATAAGGACCGGGACGTTCGTAGGGTGAATGTTTCTCGGTTTACTTTCTTCGAGAGGTATTCCGATCTTGCTCGGATACAGATACAGTCACGTAATACGAGCTATGGCAGTACAATAAAACTTCAAACCAAAGGCACTTCCTCAATAACATCATCTTCGTTCCTTGAAATAGGGAAGTTCGGAAAATATTTACTCTTAAAATAATCTTGTTCATAACCTGGAACACTATACAACGTTTTGTAACAAATGTTATACTATACGAAAACCAATACAAAAAGTTTCTTTGTTAATGAGCGTGTAGGATTGAAAGTTCTATCTCTCCCCACGTACGTCTGTGAGTAATTGAATGAGCTCACTTTACATTGTTGTAGAATGAATTTACGGATAAACTTAAGACAAGACATTACAAATACACTCACATTAATCATCTTATTATGTGCAAATGTAAATATGTTGTATGTTTGAAAGCCGTCACGGGTGTTTTAGCTTGGTTCTTCCAACAAGTTAGGATTGTCAAGTTTTCCTCAATTAGTAGGCCTTTTGCATCTCAACTAATTTGCTGTTTCTCTGACATTGAGTGAGGACATCTCCAACTCACTCCATACATTACAAAGATAGAATAAGATGCTACCAAGTGTAATAATATACGAGGGCGTTTCATAAATTTTAGGCCATTTTAGTTTTCTAAAATATTCAATTCAAGTCTTATAATTCAAGTTAAGTGTTTGATTAGATAAGATAGACAATCGATTGTTTTTATTCGGTCAACTTTTCCGGGTTAACCGTTGTAAACAAGCGGACCGTACTTAATGACAAGTATTCTAGGACTAAATAACAACAAGTGTAGAACAATGACGAAATTCTGAAGTGTAACTGATAAATTTTTGAAATTCCTGGTCATTATACTAGAATTAACAGAGACATGTCGGCCATAAATAACTTTGCTGCAGATTTATGAAATAACCCTCTTACAATACGATATGTTTATAACCTTCTATTACACACAGGAGAAATGAATTAAGGAGAACTGAAGCGAGGACTAACTTAACTAATAACCAGTACACAAACAAGCAAAAGGTGCTCGTTATTTTGTGTAGCCAAAATAAAAACCATTTAATTGTGAGCTGTTTTCAGCCTTGCCTGTCTTTCCTTTGCATGGAATGAAGGATGGATGAATTAGAAAACAATGATTATGTTCCTTCAAGTAGAAATGCATAGATGATGATTAAAAATTAATTAGATGTGGCGATGTGGGTTTATTAGTGACTAATGAGTGAGTGGGTGAGATTCTAGAATTTGGATTTGAATTAGAGTAATACTTCATTATGAATGATGAAGATTATTTCGACTTTTAAATGCAATTCTTTGCCAAAAAAAATTTTACTACGTGGTTTCTTTTGTTTATTTCTTCATCTGATTTCTGCGTCTGTCACAGTCAGTAATCGTAATATTATTTTCGTGTTGAGTACAGACACTGAGGGATTGTTGTCAATAACACAGAACAACGGCCTCAAAGAGTAGAACAACAATAGGAATAATGAAATCATCTCCATCACGATTTTTGAGAAAACTGCATTTTTTGTACTTTATTGCCGACAACTGACAAGACAGATAGAGGCATATGCATATTCAATGAACTTGCTCTATGTAGTGCTGGTCTCCGTGTACGCCTGTACAACTGGGTCACGTAGCAAATCTAGTTGGACCTTTATTGTTGCATGCATGACACATTATCAAAGGAGTTTATTTAATGGTTTAATTTAATTTGACTAAAAACACAAACTCGTCATTTTAACGATTTATCAGTTTACGCGCGGTATCTATTCTTTTATCCCTCCGAGGATTTGGCTGGATTTTTGATACGGTATCTGCGGCGCAAAAGGCGTAGCTCATGACCACTGCGCATTTAATAGCGGCTGAACGGTTCGACTTTTCGGGTAAACCTTCACATAAGTGGTTCAGCAGGTCAAAGGCTACAGCATAGTATAAAACATCAGTGTTTAGTCGGGGTCAGGTCACTATAACCAGTAACGTTTTACAAATATTCATAAACTTGGATGAACCGTTCATGACCTTCCATTTTAAGTGTCCGGTCATGAATATGCGGTTTCGTCGGTAGATAGAATTATTTTCATTGCTGGCTATGCATTAGCACTCTTGTCGAGGTTTCAGTCAAGAAACACATCCCCGGAAAATCAATTCTGGAAGATTTGGAATATTCTTTGCCGTGAGAATGGCAGACAAATCGGTCATAAGTGTGTCGGGAATACACGATTATGAGCAGAAGCAGAAGCGGTTCTGTCCGACTTCAATCCGGCCTTCAGGAGTTTCGTCGTTGGCCCATTTGGAAAACTGGTAACCAGTGTCAGATTGATTTCTGCTGACTGAAAAATTTAAAAAGTTCAGCCTGTTCATCAGTTGTTTAATATATTTTCCGAATTATATGTGCGCAAAGAGAGGTCACTTAGAATTCAAGACTACTTTTTCGTCTTATAAAAATGTCCTGCTTTCAAGTGAAACAATATTGGTCACCTTTAATATACGGGATTGGACAAAAGTCTTGGAACCTCCACTGATTATAAGTTAAGTCAATCTGGGTTTTACGAACAGGAATGAGATTTTACTTTACTTTCACTATTTTTCGTTGAAATGCGCAATCGACGACGACAGCATGATTCCTTTTTATTGGATTCCCATTAAACATGTTTTCCCTGTTTTTATCTCTATTCTCTACGCGATACATGTGTATACTCATTTATTTTGATTTAAGTCGATTTGCACGTTCTTCCTTTCCTCTATTATAGTTGTAATTAGCTTTTTTTTGAAGTGTCACTCTTAAAAGATTATGTGCTTATGCCATTCCCAATCTCATTTTAATTAAATCTCTAAGATTGCCTATAGAGTGCATGATTGGTGATTTGAGTATCTTATCTCAGTCAAAATATTTGGCAATCTCATTTCTTGTTGAAAGTGAAGCGATTTTCTTATTTATTTTAAAAGCTAATAAACTCTTGGACAATAATTCTAACAATGAGCACAAGGATTCATTTCAATTTCAATTTCGATATTCAAGCCCCATGCAGATTTCGTCGGACATTCATTGCCTAGACATAATATACGACACACCATCAGAATGAGGATAAGAATGAATATTATAATTGTAATAAATAATAAAATAACATAACTTTCCATTCAAAGGCGAAAAAGAAATATCTTCACCAAGATTTCACCGTCGTCGTCGTCCAAAATTAGACTCTCGTGGTTTATGTATTATATTACAGTTTCTAATCTGAAATCCAAAAGATTTCCACGTTCAGTTCACTTCCCACATCTGCAAGAGCGCAGCGTTAGATAATGCATGAGCTTCGCAATTTTTTAATTTAGGATCAGAAAAGCAGAACGAAACGAAGACATTTATTGCTTTGCTTTTGCCTCAAGCATTTCTCTCTCTTTATTATAAATATATTTCTTTTTACAATGCAATTAATAGCCCATCCAGTCTGCGCGTCCCGTCCATCCTAATGAAACCAAATGACTTCTTAATTATAATTATGGTTAACAGGATAAGAGGAAAATTATAAAATATTTTCATTTTGTACGTAAGAATGTATTGGTGGTAACCAAGGTCAGGGTGACAGCCCAGGGCAGCTGTGGGTGTGTCTAAAAAAGCAGTGAAATTAATACAGTGAAACCATTAAATGAACGTCCGTCCCTGCGAATATAATAACCCAGCCGTCCTTATTTTTTAACACTTAATCTTTTCTGCGTTATTCACCTCATGTATTATTATTGTTGTTTCTACTATTGTATTTTTACACTTGTGCCCTGTCTATTATGCGTATAATATGTTTCTTTTTCCGTAGACGACCAGTAATAAGACGACGTCAAAGACTGTCACCGTCACCGGAGGTCGGACTGATGACTTTGAAACTCTTAAGGCAAGTCAATCAAAAGAAAAGAAGGAACCAAAGTACAATTTAATTCGAGTACAATTAATTAGTCATGCATTTACAATTACATGTTTGGACATTGATACTCAAAGTGAGATGCAAACAAGGGCTTCTTCTGACGCTATCGGTTTCTGAGCTAGAATTTTAATTTACTAATTATTAGGACATGACACAAGGACTGAATGTTATCAATGACGTATTTATATCCGTAGAACAGGATTTGATTACTTCATGCATAAGTAATAATGGCTAAGGAGGAAATAAGTCCATTATTACACTACAATTCTAATCAACAATGCATGGGGTGGGTGAGAATTACATACAAATACGCAAATGTGAGTGCAAATGAAATTTACGGAAGGATAATTTGTTACGCATTTCATTGCGACAATCACAATGACAAGAAAGTTAATCATTCTTGTCCATGCGACATTTTTTAACCACTGTCGTTAATGTCCGCCGCTCCGGCCGAAAGCCAAAAGCTAAAGGCATTTATTTTTCAAGTCTGTACTGCAAACTTAATCATCATCACTGAATAAGTCTATAATATTTACTTTCATCTCATGAATATTCATAGTTATATATTAAATAAATAAAATCTTTTCAATGCCACTGCCAGTCAAGTTCCGTTCCAAGTCAGAAATTTTATAGAGAAGATGGTGGAGGATGAATCTACAACATTTTGTAAGAGCTTAAGTAACACCGCACATAAGAAAAGAATTAAATGATAAAAAACGACGAGGACTGACGCTGACTAAAATAAGAGGCTTTCAAAAAGTTTAAGAAACGTTCACACCAGTAGTATTATAATTTATGTGGTCACATTGAGAGGGCTCAGTAGGGGTTGAGAACTTCACAGCAATTAGCAGCATGAACTTAATGTCGTACAAAATGCAATCCAGAATGACTTGGATTCTTCTTTTATTTTCATGTTTGTTCATTACTTTGTTGTCTTTTTTTGAATTGGACGGATTTTATTTTCTTCATTTTTTTTTCGCAGATGTCATTTCAACCTTTGGATAGCTCAACACAACGGGAGAGAATCAATATGAGTCGGAGTGGAACAATGGTCACGTTAGTTGCAATTTTATTAACAAAGGAAAAGTGGTATCTCATGGCTAGATAGATTTTTTAAATTTTATTGTACTGTATTTGTGATCCAGCCGACGTCCGCCGACAAAAAATGTGAGAAGACAACAAGCGGCGACGGCGGAGACAGTAGAGGAACCTGAACTGATTAACACCTCAGAAAACATCACCTCCAATCATAATAATGGCCAAATCGACAAGGTCGGGGGTCTCTCTATTTTAGGCTTCAAAAATTTGTCACCGAAGATCCGAGTTGGATTCCCAGTTGAAATTCAACTAGAACTTCAGACTAAATTACGAGTTTCCTCAACTGCTACGGCTACGGCCATGACCGCTAACGGTGACTCAAGCACACTCAACCTGGAAGAGGATAACCTGAGGGACAGATCACATTTACAACCGACGACGACGCCGACAAGGTTGACTTCATCCATGGTCAATCATCAGAGGACAACCACAACAGCGTCAGCGTCACCAACTAATTCTTCTGGGAATATTGAGACAGCAGAGATGGAAATGGATCTAGAACAAAAGCACCACCATGGAAATGGAGGAACTAGTAATACTGGCAGTCATGACTCGGCAAATCTATTATTGTCATACCCTAACAGAAAAAACCTAACCATCACCAACAATGAACAACCAACCTTCGATTTCAGTCAGCGGAGAAAATCTTATGGCTTTGAATCTTTTGACTCACGAAAATACAATGGCACCAAGTCAGTGAAGGTAGCTGAACCGTTGCCATTACCACTAAGTCATCATAAAATTAATAGTTCGAATTCAAATCATGTGGCCAATGCTGAAAGCCCTAAACCGATACCATTACCTTCGTCTCACTCATGGGATTTGATTCAAAATGTGACCAATAATATGACAGCTGCAACAACCAATCGGGCCGAATTCCAACAGCGCCGTGCAGCAGTGCTGGAAAGATTTTCAGCAAAGGAGTTTGAAAAAAGAAATGGAAGGGCCTCTAGCAAAAGCCCTGTTCGAAATAATGAATTGGAGTGGAATCATAATAGTGCTGGCGAGGAATCTGATGAAGAACTATGTCGACCCGAATTCACATTTGACTCTCTTGAAGATACTTCAGCTGTCTCTACTGGAATAAAATCTTCTAGTATCGTAAACATAGAAGCGGGAATCCAGGACCAGGACGAGCAGATACATCGGGACAACTCTACTTCTCCAATATCTCCAGCCTCCGAGAGATCTAGGAAGCTCATGAAAATTCTGGATGAAACTCCAGATTTACTCAATAAAATGTCATTCAGAAATTATTTCTCGAGTGGGTCGCCCTCTCAAAGTTTCAAGTCAGAGCCGAATATAATAGATAAATGGAACACTGGAGATGGCGATGACAATGATGAGGATACGTCAAAAAGTGATAACGGAGACTGGGAACGCCAGAAACGTCAACTTAATTTTTTGAGTGACTCTCTCAATCGGATATTAGATTCGTCGTCGAATTCAAAAGAAAATCGGTACCATGAAGGAAATAGAATGAATACAAGAACTACAGCAGGTTTCAGCGATAATAGTCGAAAACTATCTCCGTTTGAACCTACAACAAATGGCTCATATACTTTTGAATCTGAGGACACGATGACGAACCACGAAACCAGGAATACTTCTAGAACAAATTTTCTCAGATCTGATGTAACAGACCTTGATGAGAATGACGTGGAAGTGGACCACAATGCAAACTTGAAACGCGCCTCTCCTAGAGTTTCACAGACATGGATATTCTCCGGTGACATGGAGAAACCTATCCAAGAAGTTCGGGATCAAGATGTGACCACAACTATTTCTGCAACTTGCGATTCATTCAGAAAACCATTCAAAAGGGTTGAATTTTGTAAGACTGAAGTACATTTCACAGCTGACTCCGGGAAATTCCATATTGTGGAAACGGATGAAAATAAACCGTCCACAGTGAACTTGTACCGGAGGAAGAAACGAAGTGATAGAAAAACGGTTGACATTTTGAAAAGCCTTGACCCTGATACACCAGAGAAACCAAAATTGAATGACACAGAGAACAATATGGAAATTAGTGCTAAAGAAGAAAACATCCCAGCAAATGATCGAATTAAGACGGAAGATCAAATCAATGCCAGTAACACAATGACATTCTCTGAGAAATGTATGGGGGCTGGAGCACTACTTCGCCCTGCAGAGTTACCAAATTGGACTGACAAGGAGTTGGTCGCAACCGCTACAATAAAACCGATCCAGTCACCTCCGTGTACGAATGTTGATTTAATCAATACAGGTGAAGAGAAAATTAAGGCAGTTGCTAATGGTCGGCTAATAATGAACTTGAATCTAAACTTGGCTTTGGACGTTGGTGATTTTGATTATGACGACAATCGGTCTCCCAGCCATACAATTCTTTCAAAGTACGGCGATTTAAAAATCCAGCGTTATCTGAAACAACTCACATCTCCATCCTCTTTAAGTGCTTCTGAAACATCAGAGATGTCAATAGAACAAGAGCTCAATCCTTTAGAAGATGATGGGGATGAAGATCCATCTCAAGCACGTTTTGATAATAACGTTTTATACGAGAATGGATCTTTTGTTCCAATGGCAACTAGAAAAAGTTTAATCGAAATGAACAATCGAAATAGAAAGCGCAGTAATCAGACAATGATTTCTCATGCTTCCGACCATAGTAGTACAGCTAGTAACTATTCACTCCCAAATTCCGAAAGCAATCTGATGGGGACAGAACATAGACCGTTAAAGTTGACAGCAATGGAGGCCATAGTGAGGACGGCAGGGGCAAAACCTCAAATCACATCTGTGGAACTCCGATATTCCGCCAATGACGAAGAGCACGATCTTGACAATAGTTATCATCCAAAACCATACATGCCAGAACCAATAATCGTTCCTCAATTAACCCGAGAAAACTATCATCGAACAGAAGACCACGGAAAAGTATTTCAGCGACATATTCCATTCGCAGTCATGCCTCCTGAAATCTCAAATCCGCCGTACCGAAATGACCCATATTACCATAGTCCATCGCGATCTCCTTCTAAAAGTCCGACTAGAAACAATGCAGCGTTTCGAAATCCTAAACCCCCAACACCTGTTCTACCGATCCAGTTTTCAACGTTTGAAAAAACTGGGGCAGCGCTTAGAGAAAGATTTTATTCAAAAAATCCTTCCTGTGGTTGTCATAATAGCGGGGCAGAATCTGACAGTGCTATTGTGTCCTATAGCCTTCTGGGTGATAATAACGGTCTTAGTAGTGATAGATATACGAATACGAACACGAGTCCAAATCGTACAACCGGAGTTACTCATTCTAAATCCGTTGTAACAATAAGTTCAGATGATAAATTTAATACTGGAGGTGAGACCACAAGGAATAATATCAGCACAACTGAACACGGAGATCAGAAAAAAGATGACCAGACCGAGCGCGGAACATCTAGCCCCGAACCAATTCTTAGCATGGACCACACTTGGAAAGGTCCAGCTCATTTTGAAACTCAGTCCAACTCAAAAGGTACGTCGTTGACCAGGTCAATGACCTTCCCAAAGTCAACCAGACCGGAGCCTGAATGGGTTTCAAAAGCTAAGAGTCGGGAGTCACGTGTTATGGACTGGAATTTAGTTGGGAAACCATATGGGACGAATCGGAAATCAGAACCACCTTGGATCTCTGAGATTCGATTTAAGAACAAAACAAGTTCTGTTGAAGAGATCAAATCCCTTCCAAAAATCTCGATAGTTTATCCATGGCAGAGGGAATCGGTTGTGAATGAAAAGAAAGAGTCTGGCCGAATTGCTCAATCAGAACTAGAGGCAAAATCGCTTATTTCAATATCTCTCAATAAGAAAGAGAACGATGACAAGGGAGTTACCCGGACGGATAATAAGCTTCCACCATGGAAATCTCTACAACCGGATCTATCAATGTCGACGACAGGGACTAACAAAAGTATTGTGGATTTGAACCGAGACTCCGACAGTATTCTGATCAACCCTCCTCAAATCGAAGTCAAACCGATGGCGGCTAGTAGACAAAGAACTTCAAAAAGCAAACATTTCTTTCCTGATAATTCTGTCCAACCCTTGAAGACACCTCCGCCAACATCTTTACCTTCGAGTCGTGGTGTCTTAGATCCAGACCCGACAAACTTGACCTCAGTTAACGGTGTGAAGATCTTGAGCAGTGTGTTCAACAATTCTTCAGAAGACTCGATACCCTCGAACAGAAAACCTCTCCAGGCATCCACCATAACTAATAAGACTAATAATACAAATACAAAATCTCCATCCAAACCACCAAAACCGCCACAACGAACTAGTTCTCTGGTCAAGACCCTTACGACCGGATTCTGTGCTTCCCTTGACAAGAAACCGACTCCAGCTCGACGCGTCATCGCTCATTTGTCACAAAGTAATTCTGAAGATTCTCCAGGATCGTCCAGATCAAACACTCCGATCCATCGTCACCCAACAATCAAAATTTCTAAGTTGCCTACTCGAAATTTACCAAATCCTGGCCCAGACGGGAAACAAAGCCCATCCAAAAATAAGACTAAAACTCATGGTAAACTTTATTAACCCTCCATCATATTTGCAGAGTTGGTCAAAAGTAACAGGTCACAACTCTTTGACGGCAGGAATAACCAAAACTTGATAATTTATTTTAAGTATAATTTGTTTCTGTGTTCAGAGAGTAACATGTTAGTTTTGACGAACTAGGTATTGACAATGATACAAGGCGGTTCATGTTAAGTCGATGTTGTTGGACCTTCGCGGCTTATATCACTAATATTTGTATTTTATTTGATATGTTTTATATGGAGGTTCAAAAATATCGACTTAATGTGAGAAACCGCCCGAATGCGATTTGAAATTGAATTGCACTGTGTTCTCTTTGTGCATTTCAGTGTCTTTAATGTCTGAAGCGAAGCGGATTTGCAGTCCAAAATCCACAGCAACGGAATCGACTGGACTTATCATGAAAAACAATTCCATGATCCAAAATCAAAATCAGTCACCGACACCAGTTGGAGGGCGGACGGCCACGAGTTGGAGTAATTCGATTAAAACTCAACAAGGACGCCAAGGATTATCAGGGTCTCCTTCAAATAAAAAACTGACATGACTCGAAATTCGTCTCTGTGGTCTTGTATGGAGAATTAGTTGTAGTTCTTCACTCCGACAAGTCAATTCTTACTAATCAAATATATTAAGTATAATGTCATGATGTCTTACATTGTTGTCTTGAATGTATAGTTGAATAATTCACAAGTTCTCATATATGCCTTTCTCTTGTGCAAAATGTTCTAATCACAATTGGATGGTACTGTTAAACATGTCGGAAATGACACGATTGTCTCGAGTGTTGAATATTAAAAAAAGTTAATGTTTGCAAAAGTTATGAGATACATTATTTCTTAAATGGAAGCTTATCACACGATTATAATTTAATGAAGGTACATTTCGTATGTATGGATGTTCGTGACCGTTTATATCATCCAATCGTTAAGCTACAGTCCAACGTTTTAAAACTGAATATACATTTAACAACTTTTTATGTAAACTTCATAGAGCCAGAGTCAGGAAGATCGCATATATTATATACGTAGAGAAGAATTTATACAAAATTAAAATGAACCCATGAGAGGTGGAAGACAGATTTATCAATAATTCTAGTTCAAATTTGTTTACGCCAGCGCGGACCCGGACTTTCCATTAACAAATTGCTCATCTCACTCTATTCCGTCAACCGCCACATTCGCCCAGAGTGAGATGCCGAATATTATGGACCACATCATAGACAGATTATTAGACAGTTTTTCCTCCTGCTAAATCACCATTCAAAATGTACAACAAAACAACCACACGCTGTACGCACAAGTGTTTATTAAAACCGACG
>JAQFYE010000573.1:0-33201 GCA_034694305.1 Protaphorura glebata
GTTCCACAATTTAATATCGCCAACAGCTGTGAAGAAAGTCGGACAGTTTTTCAGACTTCTCTCCGGAATAAACTTAACACATCTTGCCAAGTAAACTGATTTATTTGTAAGTGTCGACCTTAAACGAAACGTGAAATAATTTCACGGATGTCATACTAGACGAGTCTTATACTTTTACTCAACTTGACTTGAACAAAGATTGTAAATTGGAACAAAATTTCTACGACAATGTCAAATGAAGAGTTATTACATCCGTACGTAATACACACAACTTTGTCAATATTGCACTTTCTAGTCAATATAACCTGTAGAGTAAGTCGACAATTTCTGTGTCGAGCAATGCAGTTAATACGTTTATCAAGCGACATGCCTTGCGCGATCTCAAGTTTTTTTGCGTGTGATAGATTTGAATCACTAAAAGATGCCAATACAGCGTCACTTTAGTAAATGGCTAAATTGACCTGACTTACTATTTTAGGCTGAGACCCTCAATAAACAACGAAGTCAACCTTATGTTCATGAAATTCTGAAAAATCGCTCGCAAATCGGTTAGATTCATATAGTTTAGGAAGAATTTATTTCTCCCTAGACCGACGGAACCTTCCGAAGGGTCAACATAACCTAATGTAGCTAATGGGGAAACATTTTTATGTCAGCGAAATTTCTTTTATACGTGACCAGGACAGTTGAATTGATCAAGTAATCATGAAGGTTTCGGTCTAATCTGATGAGTTTTACATTTCCGGACATCGATTCTCGAATTAGTTAGGGGGATTATTTAGGGTACAGTACATGAATTGCATCTTAGAAATATTTCGTCTATCCAAATATAGCAGAATTTGTTTTAGGGTGGCACATTAGGATACAGTGGAAATCTCAAGTTCAGAATTACTACTTTCGACTATGAAATTTCTAACGCTCGTGCATTATTTTTAAAAACTTTAAAACGATTACACTTCAACACCGCCTTATGTTACTATTTTATAATTAGCTGCTTTTTAGTTCTCTGTCTGAGCCAGTTTCAAGAATCCAGGTGCAAGATTAGCGGTAACAGGTAACTGTTTGGTGAGGTGTGTTCAGTGAGGACCTTTCTTTGAAGCTAAACAATAGGTAATTAGTTTTTCCGAAGGGTCCTTAATCCTTGTGGGCCCTCCGTGGCAACCTTAAGGCCTTTTCTAAGTTTGACCCTTCCAATGCACCTTCAAGTTTTGAACAAAAGGTCTTTCTTGGATCTACGTATGACGCATCACGTAGGCGGAAGGCCCATCTTACATCACACCTTTCACATTTATTACTGTCACCTTATTAGTTTATTTGCTTTTCGTAATTATCGCACCTGGTCAAAAACGCACTCACGGGTATGATTTCAAGTCAGGCCTTACCAAAACTCCCAAAATGAATCGCAACCACCGATTTCTTATAATAGAACCCCAACTTTCTGAGACCACTTCATTGCGCTTTAGAAGTTTGTTCGGTTCACTTCTATCGCGCTCTTGAATATTCTGATCTTCCTCAGAAACTCTAACCAAATCTTCTACCCGGGTATCAAACCCCCTCAAAATCAACCATGAATTCCAACGCAGCAAACGTGAACCGGGGCACCTTGGCCGAAATTCCAGAAATCTGTGTCGACCATTTCGGATCTCTGAGTCCTTCTCATGTGAATTGGGAATCATCTCGAGCTTTCTTTTTGACACATTACGACGAAGGTGAGCTTCTTCGGATTCTAAAATGAAGAATCATTCTTTAGCATCAATTCAACTCATCAATTCTTTCTTGATAAGAATTTTGATTCGTTCCAATTTTTTGAGCATTCGTGTTTTGAAATTAATTTTGAATTCTATTTTATATCTGTTCAATTTTTATATCCATGTTGAATTTATTATAATACTTGAAGCGATGATAATTTTTGAAGGTTAATTCTGTATGTAATTTAATTTAATAGATTGTTCTCTTTAATTTAAATTTTCTTGACAGAAATCTGTGAAGATGTTTTGAGCAAAGATTTTCTTGACGCACTCGCCGATCCCGACTCCAATTATCAACTGTATCTCCACAAACTAGCTTTCGAATACCTCAAGTACTGGACAACTACAATTTACATCGATAATGGGGAAGAAATATCTTCTGTTTTGGACCAACTCAAGACTGATGGTAAAATCGTCTTCTTAGAGACTAATCGTCTGATCCGCCTAAACTTTCAAACTAGTGACGAAACAGCTCTCATCTTGGATGTCACCGCACTTTCTTCCGGTTTCAACATCGGCTGTGTCATGTAAGTCAGGTGTTCATAACAAGGCTCTGGATCTGCTATTTAACCAACTGCTAAGGAATAATTCACAGCTTTGAGGTTTCACGCATTAAAGTACACAATGGAAACATTTTTTGTTTCAAAAATTCAAGAGAACGCACGCTTTTCGAAGCATATTGTTCTTTCTTGGTTGTGTCGTTTAACTCCGGTTATAGTTCAACCTAGTGCTTGCGCTTCTACTGGAATTTAAATACCTAATTTTTGACTATTTTTTAATCGCAGGTATTTGTTTGAACGTTTGGGGGAGGATGAGACTAGAATCTTGTACACTGGCGACTGTCGATTGACGGTCAAAGATTTGGAACAAATGTCGAGCCTTCACAATTCTGATGGATCTGTCAAGAAAATCGACAAGCTTTACTTGGACACCACTTTCTGCATTGAAGACGCTAAAGAACTCCCAGCAAGACAACAAGTCACCAATGAACTCTTGACTGCAATTTCGTACTACTTGGAAGCAGACTACAATTTACACTTCGACATCTTGACACCATGTAAGAGAAAGTTTGAGTAAAACATTGTCTTCAAATTATAACCTTGATCATTTGTTAGTAAATAGAACTGCGAAAATGAATTTGTGCACATATTCTTGATTTCAGCGAAATTGTGCAATATCGCATTCCTGCAAAAATTATCTCAGAAGCTTGGAAGGGGGATTCACGTTCCACCCACTATGGCGACATTCCTACAAAATGTTCCTGAATTGAAAAATCTTGTCCAATGGGAACCTGGAATGGACAATCGACTTCATTATGACTGTGGAGATTCATGTGGCAATGAACTCTGTGGAAACGGAGAACTTTGGGGTGTCGATTTTGATGTAAGTTTTCCGGCAGAATATTTTTATTTTATTTTTCCCAATAAGGAAATGGTACATGAGTTTAATTCAGGATTTTCTCTTTTTATCTGCAGATCTTCACTGTCAATCTGGCCTGTGACTTCCCATACCATCACGAATTCCCAGCCTCTAAAAGATCCAGGGAAGACGAAGAGCAATGGTGCAAATGTCAAAATGTCATTTACCCAACTTCAGACATGAACCTTCGGGGTATTTATTCTTCAAACTTGTCACGGTATGAGATGGGACGTCTGATCAACTTTTTCAGTGTCGATCCTGAAGAAATTGTCCCTTTGTACAAATCACCTGAAATGGAATATGAAGAGGTAGCCTTGGTTCAGATTTTCTTTCAGTACATTATTTGTGGAATTACTGCATTATTTCGAAAAAGTATTACATTTTCTATTTGCTTTTGTTTTTCAGCTGCTAATTCTTTTGGAATTTGGTTGCGCTGATGCTAGAGTGGAGCCCATGTACCTCCAGCAAGAACTCCCGAGCTATTGTTACGATTTTACGTCTAATTCATTATCGGACGAATAATGCCTACGCTGCGAAATATACGTATTACATAGATTTTAAATGTCGGTAACTGAGTTGAAGTCTGTTGAGTTTTGTTGTTTAAATTTTAATGAGTTGACTGTATTATTCTGACAGATTTCGAATTCTGATATGCTCGTACTTTGTTCTAAATATTGCTCGTTTATAACGATTTATCCATATCTGTGTTCTTGATGTTCTCTACAAAGTCTTGATAAATTGAATATTATATTTATTTATTGTTTCATTTTTAAATAAATTTTGTATTTTTTATATTTTTTACACGAAATTGTCATTTGAGCGTTTTCGTATTATTTGTTTGATTCGCTTACAGTGCACATATTTCGTAATAAGGAAATATTATACCTTCAGCATGCGTCACCTGTAGAATATAGATTTCGAAAATAATTCTAACGAACTTCGGTTGCATGTGAAAACAAACGGTTTATTCGGACTGAATATAAGTTAAAATACATTATACTGCTATCTTGTAAAAAAAGAGTTGCGTAGCCGAACGATTTTTTCGACAGCCACAAAAAGAGTAAGGCCAGGTTGTATCGTCAGTCGTCAAAATTATGTCAATTCGTTAAAATTTAAAAAACATTCAAAATTTATCGATTCGAAAGTCCGGGTCATTTCCTAAATAATTCCTAATAAAGTCCGGAAATTATTTTCTGGTCCCACATTTAATAGCTACAATATTTTTGTTGTCGACTCAGCAATATTTAGTTTTGAGAAGGTTTATGATTGACATTCCAAGAAGTTCTAGGTGTCAACCATTAAAATAGCTCACTTGTAGACTTTTCTTGTGATAACTTGGGTTTGGTTTGGGTTGATCTGACTTTTACATGAAAAGATATTGCGTAAGGCCGGAAGTAAATCGTCAAATACTTCTAATAGTTACTCCTTAAAATAACCAAGTCATTAAATTATTTGTGAATTCCTTTAAAAGTAGTCGTCAAATGAAATAAGTCCGAGCTATACGTTCCCAGAGTTAGTCCTCGATTGCATTATACCTGTGTTTGCGAAAAACTTTTGTATGATTCGTTCGTGTCTTTGTCACTGTCACTGTCAAGTCACTGTCATGTCCACTGTCAAAGCCATATTATTGTCAGAAAGTCACTCGTCACATTCTGTCGCAGTCATCGTCTAAGTGAATGTCCTAATCAGAACAAGGTGCAATCGAAATAGTTAGTCTGGTTCGTACATCCTTCAATCTAAATTTAATCAATCCAGCTTCATAATTTTCTTAAAAGAGTTGACAATGTCACACTCATAATTCTTGCATTCTGTTGATTTGTACGCACGGGATACCTTCTCCACCCACTTTGATTTTGATGACGACTTTCCGATTACGCTGAAAAATTAAAATAAGAGAAAAAAATTAAAGAGTTTGCATTAGTCACATTGCATTGTAATTCGATTTGCTATTCTTCGATTGGGGTTGGAAATAAAAATACCAAATTATCCGATAGGGGAATGTAGATATCATCACTTTTTCTCTAATTGGGAATAAATTGAATGTTGGCTACAGATAATGTTCAGTTTCTGGCTACGGTACTTTCCTTCGATGTTTAGAGTTTCGTTTAATGTGTTTGGTGTTATAATGTTTGATCATGACAAATTAATTTGGGAAAAAATGAGGACATAATGAGGACTTCATATTTTATGTGGCTCTCAGATTATTTTGAATTTCGCAGTGCTAACGGTAAGCGTAAGTTAAGATGTCATCCTGAGGTGAAGTTCGTTGAAATCTTCCAGAGTGTTTTAATAGTTTCACGAGTAAATTGCGTGAGAAGATATAACTCCAGTAACATTCTCGTTAGCACAGCCATCCGATAAATTAACCTGAGTTTTCAAGACCTGAATCAAAGAATATCAACCAGAAACCAAAAAAATATTTACTTAGTGACCCAGGGAGGGTCAAGTCCGTAGAGTTTTGCAGCCCTAGAAATCTCACATGTGATTCTCTCAGCACAACCATCTGAAATCGTAGCATCCAAAGCCCCACGGGCAGTCTCTAAAAGCGAAGCTGTGGCGCTTCTCCCAGGAATTGTAATTACTGGAATTGGAAGGAACAGGATTCCCAACAGCAACAGCAGCGGTAAAACAATTGGTAGTATCGGTCCCAGTAATGCCCCAAGAAGCAATATTAGTGCGGCGATTGCCAACAATGGACCAAAAATTGGGCCAACAATAGGTCCCAGTATTGCTAAAGCTTTCACAGCTTTGAACAGCGGTATTCCTTTCAATCCTTTCAGTCCTAGAAGCCCCAGAAGTCCGATTTCCCCTCCTAGCCCTCCTAGGGAATTACCTTCCGAGTCATCTGTAAAAATTCAACCTTTCTTCAATTATTTAATTTCTTTTTCTTAATTTCCAAAATTATTATTTAGCATATCTCTCCCAAGAACATTTAATTGTTGTAGTTTTCCAATTTATTTGGGATACGTCTCCGTTTAGATATGCTGATTGTATCTAAAAATCTGTGCCCGTTTGAACCGTCAACACAAACCGGTCGACTTCCTTCACATGGTGTTTCATATGTCCCAGACACTATGACTAACACTTTCGAAGTTCCACTCAGAATTGGCCACAGTTGAATAACTTAATTTCGCTTTCTAAACCATTTCGAAATAAGTCCGCCGTTTAAGATTTTCAAAGTCTGAGACGTCCTTATTATTCATCCAGTATTATTCTGTTGAATCCAATCTAAACTTCCCTTCACAAAATCTTGACCAGTTTAATTCTCTAGAAAAGATAACATCTCAATTTACCATCATCACCACCAACGCCATAATCGCCATACGATTGACCCGATGATCCTCCTCCGAATGATGTCCGGTGTGGTACGTACATCATTGGTTGCCCATGTGAGTAAGAACCCGCGTCATTGCTACTTTGTACACCAAGTACTGAAATAGAAGCACTGTCCGTAAAACTATCTCGTGAAGTCGCCGGGTACTGTGAACCACCATTTGCGTAAACTGAACTGTATTGTCGGTGATTAATACCATTTTGGTTTGTCAAAGATTTCGGTTCCGAAACTAAGCTCTCAGTTCTTACAAAACTTGAAGAACAAGAAAATACGACGAACACAATTAAAAATATTCTCTTCAAGAACGACATCGTCGACACTGATGTCTTGATGGTGCAAGAAATGTCGACTATATTTTCAAAATTTTAATTTATTTTAATTTAATTTAGCACTAACATCTTCGCCCCGGCTCCGTTGGACTTTGACTGCAGTATGCAAGCGGATTCGATTTTGAATTTAAAGCACCTTAGAAATGTTCACAATTGGAACAGGTTAACAATCTTAATTGTAGGTACCTATGTATATGCAAGAAAGGGTGCAAATTCTACCAGGATGTTTTATTCGGCCAAGAAGTCAAGTGTGCTAATCATAAGAATAGAAGGACGAAGGAAGGGTTCGTCAAGTGATGATGCAGCCATTTGGTCAAATTGTTGAAGAATGGAATTAATTGTTCACTCTAAAACACCCACGATCACTCTTATCCTCAATGTTCAAATGACACTTGAGAAAGCATTGCTCGGGTTGGGATCACATTTACAAGATATACGTACATAGAGCTTCATTAGTTATTTGTGGCACCCTCGCAATTGACTCGACTAGCATATGATTGGTGTGGCTTTATAGTTTATTTTTACTATATAAAGTTCAACCAGAAATTCAAGAAGTCTATGGTTTACGAAAGTAAAGGAAAGTCGAATTATTGTGCTTGCAATGTTGAATGATTTCCCGTTCAAAAAATGTACCAAAAATCTGGGAAATAAGCTCTGATGAGTTTATTATAGAGTTTTACAGTCCGATTGGTAACTGATACTTACGTACTTACGTATCATACTGTACTGATAGTACAATCTTCCCTCTACGATATCTACAATACCTCCTGTATCGACGAAACAGTTTTACTTTCAACCCAGATAGCATCTATACTGGAATTGGAAGTTGCAATATTGCCACGGCCAGTAGTGCGAGTAAAGCCGGTCACTGGTAATATCTTTGCAAACAATACTCCTGAAAGTAATAGTGGTCCCAACAATTGCTAATAGTGTCTAGAATTGGGCCTACCACTTTTCTTAAGACTATAGGATTTCATCGCTGGCCTTATTATCAAAATATCCTAAAACGGTAATGGACTGCTACTCTCATTGAATAGTTTTGATTCATTACTCCTAGCATAATATTTAATTTTTAAAGTGGTGAATAATTATATTTTAATCTCATCAACCTGATTTTGCCATTTTGAATTTGCTTAGATTGACCTTCGAGAACTAATCGTAAGAGTCAGATATTCGTTAGTGGTATGTACATTTGTATGATTATTGATGACTTAAATAAAATTACATCCAATCCAATCCAATCCAAAATACAATAATTGAAAAGTTTGACTTTATTTGCATCAGGTTGTGTCGTTTATTTACGTGACTCCAAGATTATGACCAAGATGCTGTAATTTCTCAGGTTACAGCAGTGTAACACTGTAGCATCAGACGGGTCAAGGTCTCCCGGTTGGGACACAGTCACCGTTCTCGCTATGAGGTCACACAAGACCCGAAATGAAACCGGAGATGGAAATTTTTGATGTCTAACGTCTGTGTGGAGTGAGTACATAGAGTGAGAGAAGTAGAGGCAGTGCAGTGTGCATTAGCATAGGCACAAGGGCTGAGTACTCAAGTATGCAGTAGGATGCGGAGGAAAGTAGCCAAGTTAAAATCAGTTAGATGGTAAGCCTAGTAACTTCTGATCAGAGGCGAAACCTACTTTTGCAGTTTTTTTCTACACTGCATCTGTATCAAAACATATTTAATTATGCAAAGCACCTGTTCCAAGTTCAAACCAATGTATTGACTTCTAATACAGCTATTATCACATAAGTCTTTGCGAAGGTGAATTAAGAATGCTAAATATAAAGAAACTGAGAATATTTAGGCCTTTGAGCAAGAAGAATAATTTCACCTAGAAGTATTGAGCCTGTATTTTTGGAAATTTCAATTATGGTCTATTTCAATCCGTAAACACTAGTTATAATATTGTTTATTCTAAAAGAATAAGTTTGGGATACTAAATTAAAATTATATCGATGACGTCCACTGCAATACGCTCGCAGTTTTTGAAGAGTATTTAGCACTGCTCCACCTTCATAATTTTCAAATTTAACCGTTTTGCTGGTTTGTATGAGCAGGCTACTAATACGACTATTTATGTGAAAGAAGGTTCCTGAACACATTTAGAACAATGGCAATCTTTTTTTGTAAAATATCCAAAGTAAAAATCGTACAGCTAAATAAAATCCACACTTATTTCCCAATTATCAATCTCTGCCATAAAAAGTTTATTCTACTGAAAGAAAATATATAGTGTATAAACCTTAATTACATTACTAACAAAATAAATAAATTCCATGTCTTTAAATAAAATTCCAAATGCAGTATCATGAACAGGGAAGAATAAGTCAAGTCAGAAGAGTCAGAAGTATTCGATTGTCGCTGTCAGATATGTCAAGTCTCATTAAGTCCCGTAAAATCGTAAATATCGAGTCAAGTCAGAGGTCAGTAATTCCTCAAAATATGTCTCACAAAGTCCTTGTGATGTCAGCGGAAAGTCCGAAATTGTCAATTTCTTATCTTCTTCTGTATGATTCGTCAGTCTTGTACATTTGTAGAGTCAAGAGTGCAAATTGTCAGTCCCCAAGTCACTTCGCACTTGCTTAAATTGTCAAAACATTCGTTTTGTGTCCGTAGTCCGTCAAAGGAATGTCACAGGCAGGCGTTGTGTTTTTGTTGAAATGTACTCATCTATGTAGTCAATTAGTTTCGCAATAATTAATTATTCTTCAAAACTTTTTTAAATCTGTTGACAATGCTACACTTGTAGTTCTGGCATTCAGATGCTTTATAGGCACGAGAAATTTGGTCCATCCATTTGTACTTGGAAGACGATTTCTCGATGAAGCTAAAAATTCAAATTCATACAAAATTATTCGTATGATTGTTTTCAAAATGTTGGTAAAGTTGAGTGAAAGTATTTACTTAGTGACCCAGGGAGGGTCAAATCCGTAGAGCTTGGCTGCTCTAGAAATTTCGCAAGTGATTCTCTCAGCACAATCTTCAGTCATTGCAGATTCCAAAGCTCCACGGGCAGCCTGTACAAATGAAGCACTAGCACTTCTACCTGGAATTGTAATTACTGGAATTGGAAGGAACAAGATTCCCAACAGCAACAGCAGCGGTAAAACAATTGGAAGTATCGGTCCCAGTAGCAATAATGGTAGAGCGAGTAGCAATAATGGTGCAGCGAGTCCCAACAATGGCGCAAAAATTGGGCCAATAATAGGTCCCAGTACTGCTATAGCTTTCGCGGCTTTAAAAAATTTGACTCCCTTAAGTCCTTTAAGGCCCAATAGGCCCAATAATCCGATTTGTCCTCCACCTCCACCCCCTTTTCCTCCCATCTCGTCATCATCTGTAAAGATTTAATACAATACAAACTAACCAGCGAGTCTGTTGTTGGGTTTGGATAAGAAATGATCTGCCATCAACACTACATTAGGTTGTGCTAGTTATCGAATTTTATAAATTCTGGCCCTATTAATTTAAATCCTTGTGAAGAGAAATGGCTCATCCGAATCCAGAAATTTTGTACTCCTCAAGTTTTTGCAACGATTGGTCAGTTTTACAAAAAATGAGCCAGAACGTTGGACCCAATACTGAAATATTCCTTTTTGGTAGAACTACTCGTTTCAAAGATTAATCTTTAACTATTTTTAGACCTAACTAGTATTCGCTCACATCTCCAGCCAAATAATTAATGAAGATAGCAAAAAAACGTAGAATCTTCCGGAGGCTTACCTTCGTCAGGGCCATATGATGAGCCGTATGATGAAGAAGGCTGCGAATTTCCCATTGGATGAACTTGATAATGGTACATCATTGGTTGTCCACTTGTCATTTGTGTTTGTGAGTAACCCCCACTGCTTGGGACGTTGTAGCCCAAATCGGTTGCAGCATCCGCGAATGTGTCCCTTGAAGATGCGGGACTTTGGTATTGACCCATATTTGAGTATGAAGCCATGTATTGCCGTTGTTGATTTACACCGGTAGAAGATTTTGGCTCCGGAAGCAGTCCTGAAGTCTCCGATCTTACTGGACTCGTAAAAAATCCAAAAACGACCAGCAGACTCAAAACTCTGGTTTTAAGAGTTGACATTCTGGCGTTTTTTAATAGATTGTAGAATTCACCGGCAGTCCGGATTTGGAATTTGTAGATAGAAAGATAGAAGTTTCTTCTTACTTTTTGTTTTAATCAGATTACATGTTATTCTACCAAAGATGGAAATAGACTGAGTAAGTTAGAGACGTACTTGCTCATTTATACCTTGGCTAACATTGTTTATAATTAGAATAGGTCAATAGGATTTAATTTAATCGAATGTGGGGAATGAGAATTCCGGGACCCTGACTTTGATTGCTTGAAGAGTTTGTGTAAAGTGTCAAGTACTTATAGCTCTCTAATCCATACAAGGAAGGGTTCGGCAATACCACATAAAATTGAACATGGTATTTGATTACATCGCCTTATGGCACGATTGTTTCAAGTAGCCATTCTAGTGTTTACATTTCGGTTGAATTGAATTGCCTTTTTAAAAATTGCCAACATCATGTCTTCTCACTCTTCCAAACATAAATGCTGGGCTAGACTTCTCATGCATTTTTTTAGCATGCTCCTTTAAATCACGTTGACCTTTCGGCTCAAATAAATGTGTAGTGCCCACCCCGCAAACGTCAGTACGCAGTGACCCACAGATTTTATAAATAATTCCGGACGGACCGTATACCAATTTCAGTCTATCAAATAAGTTCTTCGACAGTGGACGCTGTTAATCAATTATTTAATAAAATTTTTGCCAGCAGCCTGAAGTTGGGTTGCTGACGGTCATCTGGCTAGGTTCTCCTTACAAGCCACTGTCTGCCTCTGTCAAATTGTTGCGGAATTGATAATAAAATATCATAACGTTTCTGTTCAGTCTGGTGTTAGCAATCTAATTTTGAAGAAGATCAAGAGCTAAACCAAAGTAATTCCAAGGTAAAATCATTATACCCACACATTTTAATTTCGTATGTACGAGTCCTGATTCTTATTATCTATTTGATGTTGAGTGAATCATAGGTTAGAAGATATTCTCATCCAACTGACACGTCGGTTGTCCACTTTAAAAATAAAAATTTATTACCATCAAAATTCTTCACTCCACGTTGAAACTCTTATTTTTTTATCCATCTTCCAGCTAGAAGTAGTAATAAACTCCAACGGAGAAATACCTCTTAAAAAACGACAATAAGTCTCCCCGAGAGATCGAACCATTACCATGACGTATTGGTAATAGGCGTCCGGTAACACGATGATAGACCGGACGGCAAAAGTTCAGTATATGTGGGCTAAAATTGCATAATTGAGGTACTGCATAGAACTTGATTCCTAAAATTGAAATCTCCTGACGAAAAGTCCATTAAGTACTTTTGCAAGCTCACTTGGGTGAAATCAGAAATTCACAAGATTCAAATGATAATTATTTCAGGGTTAGCTGTGTGTCTTAATGAGTCTATTTTATTTGTCTCTATTTATATCGATAACTGATAAATTTGTAATTAGTATCTGCAAACAATTGATCCATGCAGCATTAGAGAATAATGTTGTACCTCAAATTATTTTTTCTTAAAACGCAAAAATTTGAAATTTTTTAAATACATTTATTCCAGAAATACAAAATTATATAAACTAAAAATATATTATAAAATAATTAAAGTTCATGAAGTAATAATGTCTGTCCACATTTTGTCGGTCCATGTAAGTTTGAGTCCGCAAAATTGTCAAAGTCAAATGTCTTCATCCCGTGAATTAGTCCTGTCAATGTTAGTAGTCAAAAGGTCAGTCAGTTAGTATTTGTCTGTCGTCATTTTTGTCCATCTTCGTCGCACGTTTATTCGAGAATATCGTTGATGAAAAGGTCTACTTGGTCTGTCTCAGTTGTTCAGTCTGTCAGTTCTTTGTCCAAGTCCATCGAAATTATAAATGTTAATTGTTCCGGGGCGGAACTAATTAATTATTCGTTAAGTTAAAAGTTTCTTGCATCGAATTGATAGCTCCGCATTTGTACTCCTTGCAGTCCGTTGATTCTGCTGCTCGGGCAATCCTATGAATCCATTTTGGATTTGAAGGTGATTTCTCGATGAATCTGCATAGGAATGTCATAAAAATGTGTTTTTCGGACCATTTTGATAAACGAGTCAAATTAAATTAAAACTTACTTCCTCATCCAAGGTGCACTGAAGCCATTAGCACTCACAATTCTGCTAACCTCACAACTGATCCTTTCAATACAATCATCCCTGTACAAAATACTTTCCACTAAATTGATTCGCTGAAGTCCGGGTAGACTCCTAAATTGTAAAACCGGGACAGGGAGAATGAATAGCAATGGTAGTCCGAGAATAAGTAGGGGGAGTGCTAATATGAAGATAAGTGGTAACTTTAGAATGAACAAAAGAGGGGCCAATATTATCAAAAGTGGAGAAAATAACAATAAAATGAATGGAAGAATTGGAAGGAGAACTGGAGCGAAGACTGGTAGAAGTTTAAAGATTTTTATTAGTCCAATTGGAAGAAGTCCAAGGAGTCCTAGTAGTCCGATTTCACCGCTTCCAGATTTAGTTCCTGATTCTGTTAATTTTAAACAAGTAAACATAATGATAGGATAATTATGATCTTTATTAGATCCTAATTTCTTCCTCAGAACCGTAACTCAAATTTCGGGTGCCCCAATCGGTTTCTAACGAACCGACGTTTCACTATATTTTAATAAACCTAAGATTTTACCTTCCACTCCATAACTGTTGTCACTTTGACCTCCGTAGCCGGATTGTTGTACATAGCCACCTTGACCTCCATCTTTGCCTTGGAAAATTTGATAGTGATACTCTGAGGCAGGTTCTCCGCCGACGGTGTTTCCGCCATAGCCCAACCCAGCAGCCGCTTCCACATAGGAATCCCTTGAGATTTCTGTAGATTGTGATTTTTGTTGCACTGATGATCGGGTCGTTCCACCGTCAAAAGCGTAAGGAAATGGATATTGGTAATACGCTTGGTTATTTTGATGTTGATAATAATTGCTACTTTGAATCGAATTCGGATCGTCTACCGCATTACCAGATCTTTCAGAGCTTGCTATGGCTAATATCAAAAGTACTGCGAACAGTTTTAATAAAATCGGTCGAATCATCTTAGAAAATAATTTTGATTCAAACTTAGAATTAACGTAAGTTAGATTTTTAAAAAATTCGGGTTAACAAATTCAGGATACCATGACTGGAATTCCCTGAATGAACTTAGATTTTATGAGCCAAGGAACGCTTATTTATATTTATACTTCGAAAATAAGGTTAAATTTTGGGCACATGTTGCCCGAAGGGTTCAAATATTTTAATAATTTAGCGATTATTAGTCAAATTAATCAAAAACCAGGAAGTGTCCATTCACAGAATTTTGGATTAGGCCAGTACAATAGTTCAGTTCGTATTTCTCCATCCGAATAGGACACATATGTTTGTATTTTTTATTTACACGTAATTGTGATCACGACCGAGCACATTAAAATAATCAGTGTTTGCTCAAGAATTATTGGCCCTCTCGAAGGCACCCTATGTACTGATAATTGATTACGATGATTTGCCTAAATTGCTAGAGACCGGGCGTCGTGAGCTGACCGAGATTAGGTTTGTAAACTCGAGGTCATATAATTAAGACCTTCCTTGTCATAAGTGGATTTTTATTATCATCCGATCATCATGTTGAGAAAAGTTAGTTTTAAAAGTTTGTACTGTCAGTACATCTCAGTGATTTTATCAGGTAGGAAGTCTTTTCATTCTTTTCTTGAAAATATTTCATGTTGAACGTTTTGTTATTAGGAACGGATATCATAGCTGAGTTTGATATTGAATTTTCGTTTAGTCAATTGTCAAGCTTTCAGAGATCCGTCTCCTTCTTCAGGACGATTTTTTGCAATAATTAGTGAAAATTATTTTAAGTATCAGATTCACATAAATCCTTTTAAGTGAATGACGGATTTATGTGAATCTGATACTTAAAATATTTTTCACTAATTATTGCAAAAAATCGTCCTGAGAAGGAGACGGATAAAGTCTCTGAAAGCTTGACAATTGAATTAACGAAAATTCAATATCAAACTCAGCCATGATATCCGTTCCTAATTACAAAACGTTCAGAAATGTCCATGGCTTTAACGGCTTACAATCACTAATATTTCATGTTACCAAAATAATTTGGTCTTCTTCAGAATTTTTTCAAAAGTTCAGTTTTAGAAGAATTCTTACTTACGTTAATCTCTTAAAATATCTCCGATCGTGTGAAAAGATGTACTTGTGGACATGTCGATGTGAACGCATCATTTTAGAATTGTTGAGACGAAAGTAATATTAATCCGCGTTTTCAAACTAAGGTAAAAATTTTGAAATTATTATTGTACAATTTCAACTTTCAGATTTTCGAAGAAATAAGAGTGAAGGATAATTTGCATTCAACAATTTCATTTTGATTTTTAACTTTTCCGAAAGCAGGAAATAAATTTTATGATTCAACTTCATGAGGGTATCCTCAAATACCAGATTACTCGTATTTTTATCAAACAAACTAAACCTTGCTTTTTACATGCACGGAAATTAGAGTGCCAGCTAAAACCGATGCCATCACATCGAGCACATCAGCATTTGTTCTCTTATTTAATCATCATCCTCTGATTAGAATCGGATAAGATGTGAATTCAGTTCATTATATTTCACAAGCAATATCCAACTTTTGTGAACCGAAAAGTGATTAATGATGTTTGGAGACATTTCTAAAAAAAAGACAACGTACATAAAATGTATTTTAAAATAGATTCACATAATGTACTTGTTCGTTCGTTTCAATGCAGTACAATGAAGACATTTTGAAAGTGCTCGGATTCAGCATTCACAGACAATTTGTACATACATATCAGATTATTTCAATATACAGACATTAATTATAATTATCGGTTTGGGTCCGTTTACCAGCAATCGATCGGAATAATTACGACGAAATGTAGTTAAAATATAGGACGTTTATAATCAGATCTAGCTCATACCAATTTGTGGGATGACGTATTAGTACTCGAATGTATGTCTTTTTCATTTTATTACACTTTTCTGAAAACTCTCCACATTCTAGGATTTGGTTACACAAATGTTTAATTGCATAATTAGAAACAAATTTCTCGTCGAAATTATTAGTTATGAATAAACACTACAACTTATATTAGCCGTTCAATCCAGCCGAAATAACTAATACAATTAGTAGCTTCTTGACGATTTTTTTAATTTAATTCTCAGGACAACATCCTCTTACGAGGTCGTTACGCTGTCCAGGCTTTGATTCCAAATAGTTCTGAACGCCCACTTAATATTTGTCTTGTGCTCCATGCAATTTCTAATTGGCCGTAGTAATTAGCTTCACAGTTGCATTTATTCTCTAATCTGTACATTGTGTGATAATATGTTTAAAGTCTACCAGTATAGGCTAATTGCATTACCACTTCTTCAATTTTAAAATCTCTCAAGGGTCACCATACGGGCAACTACATGGTATTCCTACTTGTGAATGTCAGCAAAAATCCGTTGTAATTTATTGTTTTTCAGAATACCCAAATAAAGTCAAGAAGCGGATGGACTCATTTCATTGGTTAAATTGTCCTAAAAATGTGACTATTATTCAGGGAACCGAATTAATAACTTCAATCGTGATAGTGTTTGTGCAAATTATACTTTGTCCTCATGCATCTATGCAAAACCGCAATGGACTACAAAAGTAACTTTTCAGAAAAAGTATGACGAATCATTGTCAACTTTAATCTGAAACTCAAGTCTTTTGACACTTGCAGTTGTAGTTGGTTGGACTATTATGTTTCAATAGAAAATTGACATTAATGTTCATTACATTACTTTTCCCAAACCAAGGACTAGGTTAAGTATGTATCTTCCTTTGGAAAGAGGAGGCATTTATATTAAGACTTATTCCCATGGTCTGCAATGCAAAATGCAAGTAATACCTTTGTTATTTATCATCATCCTTCCTATTTTTACAGTTCCTTTTGAAGAGCCCGAAATAGGGTTGCTTATTTATTTTGTTGGGATGTTCTTTTTCTTCAAGAGTAGAACATCTTTCTCACAATGACCGAATGAAATACAGAGTTAAAAAAATGTAATGTAATGCAATGAAATGGAATCCCAACGTGCAAAAATCCTATTGTCATGCATGACAAGCATAAAATAGTAAAATGAGACTTCAAGTTCTGATGTACTAATTGAAGGTTCTCGAGGACCATTATTAAAGGAAATCCTTAAATCCTAATAATAGTAGGTCAAAAACTCTCCCACTAAGCCTACAAAACTAACATATAACATTCTTCTAACCGGAAAATTGTTTGACAGGACGGACCGGCAGCTGTCATAAAAATTCACTTTGATTCACTTGAATTTATTTTTTAACTACTCAACAAGGAGGAGACATAAACGTAACAGTAAGTATGTATTGTATGTATTTTTAACACATAAAACCACTTAAAAAAACAAAGAATAAATAATTCGTAAACATAATGAAGGTAGATATGTATGTATGTATGTGTGTAGTTGGGTCGTAAAAATGTCAATCGTGCAAAATAATTAACAATAATTACTGTAAAAATGTGTCATTTGGTTCAAATATTTACATTTAAATACGTATGTATTTACTTGCAATTTGCAATACTGAGCGCGGTCCTGTAAACGGTAATGTCAAGTAACGTTTTCTTTTTGATATTTGTTCAAGGAGTCAAAGAAGTCTTCCTCGTCTGTCGGTCGTTGTCATTTTCATCGTCATCGTCGGCGTCGTCAATCCGTAAGTAGTTAGTAGAGAACAGTAGTTAGTAAAAATAATTTATTAATTATAATGAAAGAGTATATTTCGTCAGTCTTGTTCGTTTGTGATCATTCGGTCCCATGTCCCAAGTGTCCACCTGTCCACTGTCCATGGTCCAATGGATATGTACAAGTTTTAAATTATGTTCCGTATTTTTACGTTCAATGTCATTTTTTGTCATGTCCGTCAGTCCTTTAACTTTGAAAGTGTCATGTAACGTAAAATACTGTCCTGCATCCTTGTCCATTCTCAAAATGTGTGTATTCTTGTCATGGGAAATTTTCTTTTATGGGGGGAAACTACATTAATTAATTTTTAATATTCTTTTCACGGGATTCACCAACCCGCAAGTATATTTTTTACATTCCGCTGTTTGGACGGCCCGAGAGATCCTCTCCACCCATTTGTTCTTGGAAGCACTTTTCTCCAAATAACTGTGGAATCAAAGAAAATATATGAAAATTTAATATTTATCTTCAAATTTCAAAGAAATCTTTTAGACTTACTTTTTCATCCATGGAGCATCGAATCCATAGCCTCGGGCTACACGAACAGCTTCACAAGTAATTCTCTCGAAGCATTCTTCATTCGTGAGAGCGTCTTGAGCCATTCGGGCTGTTTCTCTCCAGGAGAAACTTCTTCTTCCAGGAATTGTGATGACGGGAATCGGAATAAATAAAAGTAAGAGTGGGAGAAGAAGGAGGGGCGCTAAGAGGAGAAGTAGTAGTGGAGCCAAAATTGGCAACAAAAGTGGGCCAAGAAGTGGGGCCAGAACTGCAGCAGCCTTAGCAGCCTTGACAACTCCGAGTCCCTTCAAACCCTTAAGACCGAGGAGACCCAAGAGTCCAATCGCACCACTTCCACCGCCCCCACCGCCATCGCCGCCTTCATCTGGAACAATTTATCTAATTTCATTTTTCTGGAGCATGAAATTCAGAGATTTACGGAATTACGAGAAATCTGCCAATGGTACCTAACTGTCCTACCCTTCAATCCACCCACCCACTCCAAATTTGAGAAAGGCCTAACCAGTTTCCTGGAATTTACTCTGGTAATCGAAAGTACTACATGACATTGGTGGACATAGTGTAGACCCTGCTTTTGCTTAACACGGAAAGAGTCTATAAGGGCGACCGAAGACGTGCTTAAAGTCTGGTGGCCGTCGTGGTTCACCTTTTGATACTACTTTCACACACTTTTTTCAAGATAAATTGAGATAAAACTGTATGATTTGCAAAATATGACCATATCAAAGTAGAAACACTACACTAATAGGAAATCTAAACATAAAAATTCCGGTGACGAGGATTTCATTATAACGTCATGAATTATCCCTACGTTTTGATTTTGCCTGACTCTAAAGACAAAATGCGAAGTTCTGGTACTTTTTCTGAAAAAAAATCTGCGAAGAATTCCGAAAACCAAGATTATCTACAGGAATCCCGCGAAAACCGAGGAAGATGTACCATCAGGGTCACTAAAATTATGAATTAGAACCGTCCTTCATTTGGCATACAAAATGCTATGATGATGGCGGCAATCCCAAGAACATTCTTTAAGGAAAATGCCGGCCTTAATTAAAGAAATCGTAACTGAGCAGGACTCACCATCGCCAGAAACTCCGTAAGCTGAGTGACCACCGCCACCACCACCACCGGGGTAAACTTGGTAGTGATAAGTTGACGGCTGTCCATGGCCGTGGTCACCGCCTCCACCTCCACCACCATGTCCACCACCTCCACCAACTGGTGCTCCATATCCTAAATCGGTGGCTGCGTCCGAATAAGAATCCCGGGCAATTGCGTGTGGTTGACTAATCACGGTATAAGGCGACACATACTGATGTTGGAACCAATTACTTGCCAATGCATTCGCATTATTGGCTTTCGGTTCAACAACGGCTTGTTGCTGAAGTTGTTGGACATTCTCAGCACTAATCGTACTCCAAACACTTGCAGTCAAAACGATGACCCCGAAGAATTTTAATAATTTCGGTTGGGGCATTCTGGCACTTGTTTTTCTTCTGTAGTATTACACTTGCTATGATTTGATTTTATAAATTGAGTCCCATGTAGATGTTGGATACTCTTTTGGCTTAGCCAGACGGGGATGGATTGTTGGGTTGACTGATCAAGTTGTACTGGGTGAAACATTTTAAAGAGACAGTCTTATTTATAGTACGGACGTAGAGATTTATGCCAACCATGGGAGTAGTGGCAATGGCAATGGTAATGGCAGAATGTCCAACAACGCCAATCTGTGGAATTGGGTCACCAGGTACGATTCTTTTTCTCCTGGTCAAGGATGACCCCGGAAATCAATGCATACATATGTAAGTACGCGCATATGGTCAATGCCTTAGTCTAGTGCCTTCAATTCACTCATATTGGCCGGCCAGGGAAGGGTGTCGGTTGATCGTGCGAGTGTCGGCTATGACTTTACTCATCATTGTAGTCAAATTCCATTCTTAAGACATCAAAAGAGTTATTCCTGTAGTCAAGTCTTCTTCATATGATTCATCATAAGTTACTAATATTATACACAAGAGACAGGTATACAGGTAAAAAAACATACATAAGTTGACCATTCACTCCGGTTGGTCTTGGTCTTTTGGGGGAAGGAATGTTGGTGGTGGTTGATTCTTTAAAATCAATTAGTCAAGCCCAAGTAAATACTTAATTTAAAATTGATTCAGGCCATTAGCACTCTCTTTTCTTATTTGAAGCTACATTCAAGATCCGGCACGGATTGACTTTATTTACACGCATTGTTTGTGACGATACAAAGTATGAAACGTTGTTGTCCGTTCGGGCAAGGTCTTGAATTGTTCAGAATGAATAGACTCGATTAGAGTCGGGACTTAGTCAGTCGTGATATTATGTATGAGAAAATCTCCGTGCGAATATGAGGCTTTGAATTTGATTTGGGTTACATGAAAAGACAGGGTTAGAAATTGGGTTAAATATTCAACGAGATTGAAAACAAATACACATAACAATATGATAACGAGTTTTGAGTCAGTCTGAAAAATTGACTACTTAATTTATTCAGTAAAAACGTGTTTGATAAGTCCATTGAACCTTTCTCTTCGGGAATGGGTAATTAAACAAATTACGTACACTTTCATCGGTCATCAAATTCAAATTCTGGTAACTTCCGATTAATTTCACTGAAAAATTAGGCGTTGACGGAAAAAAGTCCCATGCTGTCGCTATCTGAGACAGGCGATCGAGTCTTGTGTTTTTTTTACGGTGAATTTTATATACTACGCCATGACATCGCTTGTATGACACCACTATCAAACCTGTGCCACAAGACTAAGTGTCGATTTTCTCCGACATGTTAATTATTTTTGAAAGGTCAGGAAATGTTAACCGTTAGCCACAAAGTTGCATGAAGACACAGGGAAGTATGCTTTAAAACGATTAAGTGCAATTAGAGTATATCGTCAACACGGTTTCTCCAAGGAAAAAGAATTGTCAGCATAATTTCCCAAGAAAAAATGTCACTAATCTGAAGGCACTTTGCTCAGCTTCATAAAAAATACAAGGTAAATAGAATAAACTAAATCCTTAACATTTACATATTATTTTAAAAGTTATATTTATATGTATTGATCCCGACCGAATCGAAAAATAAAGCATTTGATAAAAGGTTTGATAAAACCGTGTCAAAATTTAGGCATTTTAGGCAATTTAGGATTTGGCATTTGGGCTTGCAACAAACTATGATTTCTTCATACTTCTTGGGTCAACAAAATTTGGCTCACATTTGATTTGGCCCGGATCGTTAAAAGACATGAGTATATTTTAGAGGACTCGCTTTACTCGTAGTCCATTGTACATTTGGAAATGCCTAGGGAAAACGCTTTAGCGGAGAAATCCTCTGTAAAGCGATGGTCCAAACCGAGGTTGGTAAACAAATCCCTACAAGGTTAGCTCATGCGTGTTTGAAATTCAGAAAATTTGAAATCTCGGATTTTCATCACTCTAGGTTGTGGCGCCATTGGGTTCGGTGTACAACCTCCATATACCCCCATGTTAATTGTACACCAAAGCCAAAAACAAACAACTTCTCAGAAAACAAATTGCGGATGAGCTAACCTTGTGGGGCGGGGAGATGGTTGTCAAGGAGCATTGGTCCAAACAATGTCCACCCATAGGATCGAACTCCACAAATTCTGGAGGCAGCCAAGGAACCTGTACCACGTGATAAAGTGGATTGACGATTTTCTTCCATAGAAGCCGTTAGATTAAATCATCAATAGTTAAAATGTGATATAGAATTTTTAGTTTGCTCCATCTCCTCTGCTCATTAGTTTATTCTTGCAAAAGAATATTTCGAATGAAGCAGTTCGATTTTAATATTCCGTTAGTTACAAGAAATCACAAGCTGAAATATTTATTTTCTTCAATCATGTCTTTCGATGGTGTAAAGGACGATCATCCTGTGGAAATAGTAAAACTGGAGGTTCATCCATACGTGATACAAATGTAAGATTAAACCAGTCCACTCTGTAACAATAATGGATTTCATTTGCATAACAACAGCAGGGATTTACTTTCATATTCTTCATTTCACACGTAGATTCAAACTCTTCCTATTATGAACAAAACGAGCATATAAATATTCACTATGGTGTTCATCACAGATGTTAATCAAATCAATCAAATGCACGATTCAGATTCAAACGCACAGACAAGTGACCCAATTGACTACCTGTGCCATGAACATCACTGACTTTCCTTTGATGAAAGCAGAGCAAGAACAACAAGGGGTCCTTAAAAACACAGGCACATGTCCATCCGAACAGTATCTTCTCAATATTATTTTCGCGGTACTGGGTGGTCCATAACCTTGTATCACCCAGGACAGTGCGGTGGAGCCCACGACAGTATGCTCTAAAAATAAGATTTATATATTGCCACTATTCTTGTCAATCCCTAGAGCAGGAAGGATTTTTAACTAAAATAAATTAATAATAAGATCTCTCCTCCGACAAATTTAATTCGTCCCAAAAGTTTGCCGTCTCGAATCATAGCATGGTCTTAAGAACTTCCAGCATTTATATAAACCACCCTGTAATCTGCTACCTTTCATTATTTAAGGATGTAGTTTGATTGTCACAAATCTAATCAAAATCATTAGTCAGCTTTGAGGGCATGCGGCTGTTGGTAGCAACAGGGAAAATTTTGATCGGTAGATTTCATTATCCCAAGCACGCGCTGGTCAGTCAATTGTCGCTATTCAAAACTGATGAACTTTCTTTGCGAAATCAGTTTAATTTTTGCTCCTTGCGTTGCCCTCAGGATTAATCACGCGGAAAGTTTTAATTTAGGGTTTGATAGTTGAATTTTGAGCGACAAGTTTCTCTTTATGAGAACACGCGATGGTACCGATTCGAATATGGCTAATCTTGCCGCTCTTTACCGATTATGATTACTCTTCTTGAAAGTTCTTCCGCATTTTATTTCTATTTTCATTTTGGTTAGTCCAGAATATTTGGTGCAAAATATTTGACCCGCCTATTTGGACCACAAAGTATGAAATCTAGGATCAAACTTGTTTATTACGACCTGTGGCAAGCTAGCGCATAATTGTGTAGTAATTGCTCAGATTTTCTTTTTGCATATCTGAGGAATTGGAGTTGTGGAATTTACTTAGAGTGAAATTTTACTTTTAATGGAATGCTGCATTGATTATGTATACTAATGGTGACATATGCATACTTTTCTAGCGTCCAGTTGTCAATAGGTCAATGATGAATTGAATTAGCTCCTATGATCACCTCACCAGTTGGAAAGCTGTCGGATTTCGGATATCATATTTGCTTCTTAATTGCTTCCTACCAGATCAAACAATTTTGAATTAAACATAAGGCCAATATAGCGGTTGAAAATGTTTCCTCTTGAGTGCGAGATTTTTTAGCATCGTGATTAGCATTTTGATTATAATAACGAAGAGATGATGAAGATGATAACCAAACCGAGGAGGATAAAATTAGTAGCCACACGTCACCCTAAAGGTGTCCATCCATTTGTGTGTTATAAATGCGCAATTTAGTTTTACTGTTTCAAATAAGTAATTTAGGAGTGTAACACAAAATCACAATCACAGACGACTAGAAATAACCTGACCGCCCGTCCGCGTCCGCTGCTGTCCGTCAAACACATTTTCGTGCCTTTAATGTCCGGTTAGTTGTTCCATTCTTCTTATGAACTCCACAATGCATCATTATCATCCCCCCAGCAATTGCAATCTTACAATCTGATGAACATGAGTCTTTATCATCTCGTGTAACTCGCCAATGTCAATCAAAATCCATCTCGTCTAATTTGTAATCATAAAAAAATGAATGATAATAGTTCTTACTAGTTAGGAAACGATTACCCTAGTTTAGAATACGATTTTAGGGATCCGGGTGGGACTTCATAAAAGTCAAATCATTTTTAAAATTGATCAATCGACCATACAAGCGTTGTGGTCATATGGTCCGAGTGCATTATGAGGTCACCAAAATGACCTACCAATTGACATCCGCCAGTATCATCGCATATTTCGCAGAGAAACTGGCTATCTTACTGATTTATGGAATTTACTCAGTTGTAGGTTGCAGTTGTAAAAGGAACTCCAGTTTTGTCCTTACAGGAACGACATATCTGCCCGATGGATCGAACTCCTACTATAAGGGTCAGATGCACCACATGTGCTAAGAATGGACTTCTACAACTTTGTCTTTTTTGTTCAAGTGTAGTTTTAATTTCACTGATGGTTTCCAGAATAAGTCAAAGTAAGAATTTTTTTTATTAGAGCCACAATATTCCATAAACTTAGACGGTCGAAGCCTTCCTTCCACCAACAAAATATTAAATGTCACTCCGACTGTTGCTATAAAACCCAATGCAAGTCCATACGCTCTGAAAATATTTATGAAACGCAACATACATCCTTTTTAATTTTATTTGTTAAATTGCATGGGTTTCATTTAAATTTATTGCAATTGCAATTTTATTCACTGAAGAAAGAGATGCAACACCCCAATTTCTTTGAGCTGATGAATATTGCCGCGTCATACCATGCAGCCGGCGTAGTAAATAAAATAGTAACAGATTGAAGAGTATTGATTGTCATATTGTAACACATACGTAGATACAAAAAGTGATCTGTGACTAAGATTTATCATTCATCCTTTCAAAAAAATTTGAATGGTCAGACTTTGGACAATGAGTCCCGTTGAACGAGCTATATATGTGCATACTTCAGACACACACAAACACTTCCCAACAATGTAACGTCGGAATTGGATTTAAAAGACTAGTAACATTAAATTCATACATATGGTGTCTGAATGTGTACTACAAGCAATAATAATAATAATAATAATCTTGTATGATGCTATAAATGTAAGGAGTAATCCTTACAAAAACTCTTTTCTACTTTTACACGTCTGTCTCAGTCAGTAGAACAATGTCAAGACCAATGCTGGACTTGGACTCAAAGGAAAATTATTACGACCGAACAACACAGGCAGTCCGTTCCAAATTCGTAAGTAGAATTTGGAACAGATTCACAAGGAAACCAATTTTCATACAAAAGCAAGAGCGAATCTAAAACTCACATAAAAAGATACACCAATTTAGCATGAGTGCAACAGTGCAAGTATGATCGCCTGTCGGTATAGTTAGAAGTTTCGGTTTGATTTCAGTAGGTGAAAATCGTCTCTTTCAATTATCTCTGTCCTATTCGAAGGAAACAAATTGTTCCCGAAAGCTCGAATAAAGGGTGTTTTTGTTGAAAAATGTCTTCCACCCATTCCATTAGAAATTAAATTTCAATTGTCGAAAAAACCTTAAATATCTTATACTAGTCAACAATTATGAATTTTTTATTGAAGAGTTCTCCTGAACACCTCGTTAGTTCCTTCTTGGATGGCTAAAAAAATTAGGAATAAATAGATTAAAACCATTTATGACAACTTTTAATTTTACATTTCAATTTTAGAATGAACTGAGCGCATTGTTTTAGGAGTGCCCCAGTTGCAAAGCTACAAACTATTATAAACTTGAACAAAACTATTATTAACTATTAATTTCAAGATACGTTTGGAATTTTAATGACAATAGTAGTGCACTAAGTAGACGTGTTTTCTTTAGTATTTACCACAGACACTTAAAATATTAAGCAGATAGTATTCAGACAAGACTCAACAAGACTCATGCTTCTTTCTCTCGAATCGTTGAATCTTCAATTTTGTACGACTGCAAAAGTGTTCCAAGACAATTAGTTTTCTCAAGAAAGACGATGTTCGAGAGATAAGATACTTTGCACTTGCACGGCTAAATAGATTAGCGTCCTCCACATCAAAGACTATCGTAAACATTTCCTATCGATTCTGAGAAGTGCCGTTTCTCTGCTACTAGGAGTACCAACTCCCTTTCCAAATGTTTCAAATAGAAAGTCAGTACGTGCTGTTAGCTAATAAAAAGTATAGGGCTTTTTTAATCATGCCCCGCCGGTAAATGACAATTGCGTTTGATTTTTACTTAATTACCAAAACATGTATGAAGCATTTATTCAGAAGCGTGCGGGTTGCTTTTGTAGAAATAAAAACCGCCCCATTTATATCGGCGATACAGAAATGCAATTTGTGTGTGTACTAATATCAATTTAAATACAAGGAGTTAGTAGACTTAACCTAGTTTCTTCTGAAAAATCGGTTTACATATCATTCGATTGTCACTTAAAATCTTGCAGTTTCAGTTTTTGAGCGATTTCAATATTGAGAACCATTTCAGACTGGTTGTGGCTGAACGATACAAATAATTTAAAAAATGTAATATACACCGGGCGCATTTGTCACTATTCTAATATGCACCTCGTGACGCCATTAAATTTTGTATCCAAGAACTTTTTTCCATTGGGTGGGATTCCATATTAAATTCCTTGTATAGAAGAAAGAACTTGTTTGAAAGGACTTAAAATACAGATTGAAATTTCGCATTGGTCAATATTGTACTTGATCTCGGGAGTAGTCCAGGCAAGAAAGTGGTCAAGAAGACGTGAAGATTAATGCATGAAAACGCACCCTCGAGTGATGATGATGAATATTACGTTGCTAATGATTGAATCAACAGATGCTATTTTTGTGAGCCGACGGACCTGGCCTTAATTAACTCATGCCCCACATTCCACTCATTTCAACCATTATAATTACAGGTTTTTGTCCCTTTCAAATAGACTCATACGATCTTTTCCGAAATGGACACGGGCACTTTGTTTAAATGAACACCCATCGCTCTAAAGTCTTTTCATTCATACCCTCATTCCGCTTTTCTTCAATGATAATAATAATATTGGTATAATGAATATTGCAAACATAAGGTCCACATAATCAACTCAACCAAAAAACACTTGTATACAATTTTAAATGACTGTATTTTATGTCCGACTCTAAAAATTGAACGTGATGTGAAGAGACATGGTTTATAAACGGTATGGGCTGGTATGACTTCGTGCATTCACATTTGTATCATGAAATGAAATATGGGTGGACAAATGTGTGACGGTCAGTCAGAATAACACTAAATGGTTGAAAGTGTGAAACCAAAGTGTTCATCTTTTACAACTCAAATTCAATTCAGTGACTGAAGTCGTGGTCGTTATTCCGAGTCTCATTATGTGGTGTAGCAGGGTTTTGTATAAATTAAAAAGAGCTTGTAAAATCTTTTTATGTTAGCACACTGTTGTTGGATTCAAAATTTTGGAAGGGGAGTACAGTGCGTGTCATTATAAGTTGGAGAAACCGCAGAAAAGCATTTAAAATTAATTCTGAAATGTTTAGTTTTCGTAGAGAAATACTGTTTACTTTGGACAAATTCCAAGTGAAATTCTCTGCAGCCATTAACGTATGAAATCCAGAATTTGGGGTGTTTGATTTTTGTAGTTTCTAAAACTGGATTGAAGAAAGTTGACATTATATGGAAGCTTCTACATTTAGATTTTCATCAGAAATAATTTGGTCTTTTCAAAGAGGTTTTCTGGAACAAAATGTTGACAGCGGCTGAAACTGGTTTTATTGGCCAAATAAAAGCAATTAAATTAATACTTTTTCAAACCTGATGAACTAAAATATAGGACAATGGAATTCCACCATAAACGAGATTCGGCAATATTAGCATACTTTCGGAAAAAAACCGGAATAGTATAAAATAGTGAAATCCACTGAAGGTGTAGAGAGCAATGCCCCACCATTTTGGAGATTTAAATCATTAGCACTTCTCTTAGTAAGCTGGTAGTAAAATTCTGTTGTGTTCAGTGGTACAATTTTATGATCTGTTGAGACTGGTACGATTTTATTTGGTTACTCTGTGCAATCATTCCAGCCGACAATCATTAAAAACGAAAGTATAAAATAATCAATTTCTGCTTAATCATTTAAGTTCAAAGGTTGTGGTCACGGATGAGAGGGATGCATGTCCACACTTTCGGCACTCCGTAACCGTAAACAAAATACTTCCTTCATTTATAAAATTAGTCTAAAGAGAAGAGGTCTTCTACTGACTCAGTCTAGTTCTTCCTTGTATGTACAGCCTAAACAAAATATTCTCGTGCCGGAGATATTTAACATGCTAATTTTATTCAGGCGGTCATTCATTTACAAATTCCCGGCTACTTGCTTGCAATTATCACCTCTGGATGCTAAATAATCATCCGACTTACTTTAATAATTCGTGCACAATGTTGTTCGTTACATAACCGATCGTTCTCATACAAGGGTTTCGGGTACAACATTTCGACTAATGTTATGCAATATTTATTGTATGGCTGTCTTTTGCATTTCAAATGCTTGATATTCACAAAAACTGATCGACGAACTAATCAATTTGATGGACCTTGAAAATGGCTGTAGGACACCACCTTCACCACTGTTAATTTTTTCCGCTTGGACAGAGTAGGTCAATACTATCCACAACCGAAAGGTGAATCTGGAATTTACTCAAAAATTAAGATATATGTAGAGAATTCAATGTGAAATTAATTGAGCTGGAAGTCATAACCAGAACAAGGTTGGATGGGGCTCGAATGGGCAAAACGAAATTAACCTGGATGAGGTACATAATTTGAAATTTCTACGCTGTTCCACTGGATTGACAAAACAATTTCCCACACAGTGTATATCTCATTTTTTTCTGGAAAATTAACAGCTCATCTGGTAGGACAGGTTTGGAATCATTTCAAGTGTCGATAAATCCCACTCTCGAATGACAAAGTAATATTGCATTTTAGCTATTATTCTGCCTATTGCGAGGTAAATATCCTTGTCTGGGATGCGCCCGCAGGTGGGGCTCTCTCAGTGCCAATAAATTCCCTTGGTGATGTATCCATACTCCTGAAGACTATTGATAATTTTCTATACCGAAACTTAAGCTGACCTCGTAAGAGAACTTCAAACTAATTATTACATTTCCAACATCAATTATTTAGCACCCGATAAGGGTTAATTCAAAATTTGGATTCAAACTAAGATATCCTTCTAAATTTAATTACTGACATTAAAATTAGGATCGCGTATATGTAAAACACGATTTTAAACGGTTATAGATTTCATTGTATTTAAGACGCAGTATGGACAAGAAAGGCTTTAAGGGCTTCGATAATTCGAAAAGGCTCAAATTCGCTGTAAATGCTACTAACTCTCAAAGCAAACCAAAGAATCCGGGACCCAAGAAGAGTAAACATCACTTAGCTGGACACAGAGATTTCGATGATGCAAAGATGATTAAAAAGAAAAAAGAAGAACAATTGAGATTAGAGGAGTTGACAAATTCCCGGCAACATTCCATTCAATTGGCTCGAAAAACTCGCTTCACGCTAGAGCAAGTTAGTCCTAAAATATTTTTAATACACTTCACCATGTGACATTGGTGAATGCCATGTTAGTTTGTAAAATTAATGGATACAGTAAATAACGCCTGGTACAATCGTGGTAAACGACTTAATAGTCCGCTGGTGCTGAATATAGACTGGGTCTCAAATACAACACATATTATCTCTCTCCAGCTATTATATGTACATGTAATGTAATGGAGAAAGTGATGAAAGTCCACCTGATTGTGACAGCCAAAGGCACCCAATGGATTCCTGCCTATGCTAAATGTCTTTGACGAGTAACTGAAATTAGTTGACCCCAGCAATTTTTTTTCAAGAGGTCAAGCCTGGCTCTATAAGATTCTAGGAAATTCAAATATGGCGAAAGCCCATTTGGCATGTTAAATTGAACGGTTTTAATTATGTATCCGATTTCCGGTAACTGAATATCTAAAAAAATAGTTTAAAAAACTATTGTTTTTCAAGGTTGAAGCATTGATCAAAATCTTCAAACGCCTCACTTCTTTGGGTAAAATGGACAGACTCCGCTTCCGGGAAACTTTGTACTCAACTTTTGAAATTACAGATGATGTTATTCTCGACAGAACCTTTGGGGCTTTTGACGGGGACAGTCAAGGAAGCGTACGTTTCAACTTAATTATTTAAAATTTCGGAAGAATCCGGATTAAAAAATCAATATCGAATTTATTAATACTTGTGCGTCCAAAACAGGTCAGTGAAACGGAGTGGGTGCTTGGAATGTCTGCCTTCCTGAGAGGAAACTTGGACGAACAAATAGCTTATTCTTATGAAGTTTACGACATTAATAGTGATCGCGGGATTGGCCGCGAGGAAGTCTACCACTTTCTTCAAAATTGTATCTCTCCCCTTCCTGGTGAGGGATTGGCTGGAATTGAACCGGAAGAAGTGGCTGAGTGCTGTCGAGATATTGCTGAAATGGCAATGAGGAAATTGGATGTTGATCGGAATGGGATAATCAGTTATGTAGATTTTTCCGAGGCTGTGAATAAGGATCCTTTGATGTTGGAAGCCTTGGGTCCATGTCTGGCCCCTTCAAACCGTATCAAAGTTTTTCTTTCACTTTTTACAGAGGATTATTGGAATTATTCAACCAGTTTGTCTCATCCACATGACTTGTCTTGGGATCGTGAACGAAATAAATTTAATCGGAAGCGAGAATTATTGGCAGCAATGAGGAAGAAGACGACAAATGGCTCTGTTGTCGCTCCTTTACTCACTCATAAGGAACGTAAAAAGATTGGGATTCAGAAAAAAGCAAGTACAGGGGAATCATTCGTCAAGTTGCAACAAGTTCCACTGTTCCTACAGGATAACAAAGACAAATTGAATATGAAACCTTCCAAGGATACCACTCTTGGAAGTGTTAAATCAAAATCAACTTTTAAGATGACGAAGCATTGAATTATTGAACATGGCTTCATGCTCGTTCAACAAGTAGTTAGGTCAAATTTTAAAGGCGAGAATAAATTCAAATTTAAGAATTGTAAAAAACGCGAATTAAATGAAAGCCATTTACATACATCATTTATGTTAACTGTGTCTTCATATTTGAAATTAAAATGAACCTATTTCTTCCAATGCTGACACCGGAAATGTGTGTTCTCAATATTCTTCAAATATTTATACAGGAAATGACGTGTGTTCTCAATTTGTGCAATTTATTATAACAATAAATATTGATAGGTACCGAAAATAAGGGTTCTATAATTTTTTACTAGATTAAATTATGATAATTTTAAACTGATTATATGCATACTTTAAATATTGATATCGGAAATGTGTGATCCAAATATGTGCTTACAATTTAGATTCCTGAAATGTGTTCTATAGACTTTTTCAATACTAATATCGGAATATGTGGGTTCTATATGAATAACCGATTAGATGCTGGGGCTCCATTAACATATCAATCATATGTAATTCAGTTTAATTATGTTTGATGACTTACTGATAAACCTTCTGTTGTATAAAACTATTTCTCTCTGTTATCTCTGAAATGTTTGACCGAGAAATTAATTAAACTAACTTTCTCCTGCTTTCTCCTGTGATGGCTAAGGAGAAAGTTGTGAAAGTCTGTGACTTAGTGACTTGGACTGGACCTTGGAAAGACTGCGCTTTTCATCTGTCATTTGAAGAATGGTATTCATGTTTAAAGTTTTTTAATTTACATATGACTTTGAAATTTCAACTTCACTTCAAAATCAAATCACGCAGAGATTTCCATCCATTACTTTTATAATTGCTTCGGCCTTGCTTTGTGATTGAAGGTCCAGAAAATCCAAAACCAATCCATGAATAAAGTCAAGAATTAAATTTGTTGGCTTCCGGTTACCAATATCTCCTTCTGGAAACGATTTTTCATATTTAGTTAAGATTTCATTCGGTCATTTTGGTTTTTGAAATCAAAATCTAGTTTCATTCTATCCGTCGGGAGATTTTCCAGCGACTTCCTCAGGTTCGCAGATGTGGACAAAAAGTTGCTAAAAGTTCGAAGCAGTTGAGGTCATGTCTTGTGCTAAATGCAAAAGCAATGCCAAAATTCTAGCCATAAATAATTTTTGCATTCTGAACTCTAAATATATTTTATTGTGAAGGTATTGACATTTAAATTAACACGGAGTATTAATTGGCAAGATTAGGGGATGAGGATCAGACTATAACTTCAATTAGAAAATACTCTCATTAATTGACAATAACATTTTTAAGGCATGGGGAATTGGCTCACGAGAGGTACCCCTAATTGTAGGAAAAGCCCAGATGAGAGAAGCTACACTAAAGCAATTAAGCAGCACGCAGGACAAGTACTTAGAATTTAATAACCTTATTTTATAATAATTATAAGACAGAAAGAGGTACCCCTAGTATTAGGAAAATGAGAATTTAAAAGACTGCTTAAATATCTACAAGGCAGAGGGGGTATGGAATCTCGAGAAGCACAATTTACGAATTACCTCCCTGTCGGCGTTTCGGGAGTTTTGGCAAGATGAGATTATATAATATTCAATTAAAAAGCACTCATTAATGGACATTAACCATTAGACACGGGAACTGACTTACGAGAGGTACCCCTAAGAGTAGGAAAAGTTCAGAGGAGAAAAGTGACACTAAACCAAATAGGAAACATAATAATTTCGAATTCAAAAAAACTAATTTTTTGATGATTGTAAGGGAGAGAGGGTATGGAAATTGGGGTGTCGGGAGATTTGGCGAGATATACGGATGAGGAGCAGATCGTGTATCTTCGATTAAGAAATACCTTCAATATTTAACACTAGCCCTAAAGCGTGGGAAACTGGTTTACGAGTAGTACCCCTAGTAGTAGAAAAAACTGAGAGTAGGAAAGCGACTTAAGCGCACGCATGCATGACACATAATATTTAGATTTTTTTTTTGGAATTATAAGGCAGAGGGGGTATGGAGTATGAGGCTTGAAAAAGACACTTTGCGAATTCCGTTAATTCCTATCGGGGTTTCGGGAGTTTTGGGTGAATTCCATACCAATTGTACATATTTTGATTTCTCATATTAAGGACTAAATAAATGGCGTCAAATGTTCACATAAATTATGTGAATCATAATCAATTGAAATTTTAT
>JAQFYE010000574.1:0-33109 GCA_034694305.1 Protaphorura glebata
TAACTGACCAACATTGTATGATTGGAATTTGATGATAAAATGAGCGTTCAAAGTCTCATCAGTACATGATGATGATGATGTTCTGATAGTCATGATCACCCACTGATGATCCAATGCTTAATATCTGATTCAGCGTGGTTTGCTGGGAGGAGCCGCCCCTTTTTGACCAATAAAACAAATTTAATAGTCTCTTGTAAAATTACCAGGTATTGCGACAGGAATAACAACAAGGACAATAATGACGTAAAATGCGTACAGAAATGTAATATTTGGGATGTGGAGGATATTCCTCATTTTTATATTCATATTCCTTCTGCAAATTGTGAAATATTTCACTCCGTATTAAAGTGGACTTTTTTGTCGTTTAAAATACGACATTCGCAACGAGAACATTCGTCAAATTAAAAAAAAGTTCACGTAACAAATTCACTCAGAACAGAAAGACATACAGATTACAATATCGGTTTTCTGGCATTTTCAATTTTGGATGTGTGAAATTAAGGAGCATTGACAAACGAGCGCCATCACAATACATAGAATCATATGCAGACCCAACATATTTTTTCCTAACTCTCAGGATAACCCGAATGAACAACAATTGGTTTTGTCTGGACAAATCATGCTTGTATCCCGCAGAGGGTCGTTAATCCCCGTAACCATAAACCATGCATGCAGGTTTAAACTTTTTATTGTTTTTAGAGTTAGCTGAAATCACGTTTTGAGAGAAATTGTTCTGTACAACTTGCACAAGACTTGTTGACTTACTCAACATGCATGGCACATGAGAACTTGCACAACATGTCACAAGCCCGAATTTTCTGAAACCGTATATCTAGGAGTGATGTTAGCAAACAGCGGTCATATCCAGCTATTCAGGTTTTCAGAGTTACGAGCTATACACGATTATGATTTGTGCCGCCAAAGATAGATTCACATTCAGAGGATATCCCCCAGAATGAGAAAATAATATGTCCGGTCTGGATACAAAACACATTGTGAAACGATCGCTAGTGCAGTGCAATTTTTTGTGTAATCCATTCCTTCCCAATATGTCTTATTATACAAATCATTCATTTCCAAATCGGTTATCAACATTTGGTTATCTTTTTTTGGCTTGAAGGTTTTGCAGGCACGGACGCAACAGGTTATCTGCCAGCACATACTAACAGTATAATTTGTTTTAGACGTTTACCTGATTTTTCCAATTTTAAACTAACTGGCTTGGTCTTTTAGACTTGGTCAGTTTGCAAATTGCCTTCATGTTTGGAAAAAGTTTCTCCCGGATGAATTCATGTTGGTCAGGATCGAGGGAAGTACAATAAATGTTTTCATCTCGGAATCATGAAATACCACATTGATGAATCAGAGAGTGTAGCCAAGACTCACTGTAGAAGTAGTTAGAAAAGTATTGTAAAACATAAGAGGTGTCAGCACAATTCTCCCCCCAGAAAGATGTACAAAGATGACGTTAGTTTATTCGGCGATTGACGTTTCGCAAGGTCCCGAATCTGCGAGGTGAAATCCAGAGTACAGTTTACAAAGGTGGTCTGAGCAATGCTTTGTTGCCAAAATCATACGGTAAAGAAATTGTGTGTTCTGACATCCACTCTGACAATTTAAGAGCTCTTGATAATAAAGATCATGCTGTACGCGAGAAAAAAACTTTCGAGATCTACGAATCTGTGCCGAAACCAATTAGAGAGAAGCACCACATTAAACAGTAGTAAAAGTTTGAAGTTTGTTCCTTGAAAATAAAGCATTTCTAAGTCAGGAATTCCACATTATGTGCACAGCCTAATGAATCGCATTCAAAATGCATATAATACATAAAATACAAATAAAAAATAAAATAAATTTTGCTTAATGCACAAACTCTTGTGTTCGACTGACCTTTTCCAGCCATACTGGACCAAGTTTTGCCAATCATGATGTCAATTTAACAGACATGACCTTCTTTGTTAGGCTTCAGAGCACGCAGTCAATATTTCCATCACATTCTGGTGAAAGCGGAGAAAGTTCATTCTCTCAGATCAGTTTTGAGCCATTCATGGTCATTCCAAAAAATCTCCCGCCGAGTGACAAATAGAGGAGCTGGCGTCCGTCGTTTTTATTATAACTGCGTATGGCCCGGAGAACGCGAGGACAATGACAACGTAATCTTGTACAATATTCTTCCATTTTCTGTACGGGCAAACGTTCGTTGTCACCTCCTTTTGCATACGGAAATGTGGCATGTCGTCCCAGAGTGAAATAAAGAATTGTAGGGACCGGAACCGGAGTGAGAAAGTTAGGACCAATTAACTTTATGTCCGCTTTGGGTATTTCAGGTCCTTTACCTAAAACGGTTTTAATTTATTACCTGCGAGCCTTTTAGTGTGAGAGAATGTTAGAACCAGCTGGGCAATTAAGTTCTTGTATTAAAACACCTGAAGTTTTATTTTAATTTATTGCATGAACACCGTGGGTTGACTCGACTGCAAATTAAGTAAATTGGCGGCCGGTCAAAACTGTCTATTCTGCGAGCCTGTTGTATTGCTTTTTAGACAAAACTAAACCAAAGGTGCAAGGAATCATTAAGAAAATATTTCGTCCACGGCAGAGTCGTAGCATTTCAATATTTTAGATTCGTGTGACACGGAATGTCACTTTGCAAGTGCGAGGAGAAACGAGAATTTCTTTTTATAAAAAATGAAGAAATTTAATCAAAATGTCACCGCACAACATGATGAATAGGATATCGCGGTCAAGGCCTGATGTCTTGAGACCTTAACATGATACACTCAAAATGTCGTCTAGTCTAAACCGACTCTCTTTGTTCAGGCCTATCCTATTTCTGTGTTCGGATTTCTAAAACGTGAATGTCGACGTAGCTCTGAAATATTTGACACACCACACACACGTTTTGAAAATCTTATTGTGTCAATTTGCGTCTGGCTTTGAACACTTTGATAGTTTCCGAAAGTAAAAGTTCCAGACCATTTCAAAGTTGGCATTCCGTTCTTTGGCGTTTTTAAAGGGAAGGAGATCTTCGAACTCCTTACCAAACAAAATTGGGGTATGACTTTCTCTTAGTCGCTTACACTATAATATTCCATAAGGTTCTTTATTTGGAACCGGCTGCCACAGAACTGGTGTCAGCTCCAGCATCTCAAGTAGAATTGAATGAGTTATCGAGTGTAGTGTGTGGAATCTGCTTTTTAAATTTTCGTTTCTATCCGGGACCAGATAACATTGACGGCAGGCGATATTTTCTTGGGTCAGTTGTAGTTAGGTAGGACACCGTGGCTGCCGTTTAGAGCCCGGGTCTTCCTTCAGTTATATTCATACGACCTAATGGAGGAAGTACTGAAAATCCTTGACCTCTCCTCAGCCTGCCTGATTGGAGTCACGGAGCTAACATTCGGTCTTTTTGTAATTTACGGAAATCGATTCGTCTCAGGAAGTGATTTTTCGAAAATGCAATCTCGACTTGGAGCACTTGATCAGTCCCTTCCATATTGACCTAGTTTTAAAGCTGTTAATTTCACCCTCTGGGATTTCAAACATGAAGTTCTTTCGACTTTCGACAAGTCGTTGTGAAATAGAATCTTGCTCATTTCACGTCGGGTTTAACTCTTCACTCACTCCGTTAGTGCGCATCTCATCGTCTCCACGAGAGTGCCATAAACAATTCCTCATAGTTTGAGTGAGATTCCATCTCGACGGTTTCGGGAATTCCACTATTCAACTCCATTACGGAATTACCATTTCTAATTTATTTTATGCATACGGAAGAGCTTTCAATCCACCAGCTGCTGTGTGTGACTGAGTGACAGGTTATAGAAATCCAGTGAAATAGAAAATTGAGTCACGGGGAACGTCCAATTACGTAATTGTAATTGAAAATGCAATTACAATTACTTTTTCGAAATGATGATTTTATGCGTGCTAACATCATAGTTGTATCTTCGTATTTAATGGTCAAAATTTTAAATAATTATAAAAGTAATTGAGAAAAATATAAATTCAGTTACAAATTACAATTACAATTACACACAATTTCTAAATATTTTGATTATAATTACAAATTACAGCTGGGATTCTGAAAGTAATTAATTACAATTACAATTACGTAATTGTAATTGTATTTTGTAATTGAATTTACAATTACCAATGTAATTGACCCAAGTCTGAATGAAAGAAGGTGGTGCAGCTATATTCTTCAAGAAACAATCTGGAATAAAAAATACGACAGAAAGAAAACTTTATTTTTAGTGTTGTAATTACATGAAATTCTACTTTATTACTTCCGGGCAAGAGTGTAGAGTAGTCGGATTACTAGAGCGTACTTTTGTCTCCATCAATCTATGTCAGATTGATTCGACCTTTACCTTTACGACTTAACGATCCGACCTAGGTCGATGTTAACCTCATTCCATACTCCAGTCAAAGATAAATAGCGGATGCAAGTTTCAATTTCTCAGCTGTCAATCTAAGTAATCTAACCATGGGAAAACCATAACAGTCAAATGTGTTTTAAGTCCTTCCTTGTTAAGTATGCTACTGTCTCGTCTAAATTAATGTTTGATTTTCTATGTTTTCTCTAGAGTTTCATTTTTCGTGTGGAACACCACCCACAGTATCCAACTGTCCACCAATGCGTATCCATGCTGTACTTCTCTAAGGAACTGGAACTCATATACAATTTATTCTCTGTCTCAGTCATGTACTTTGTGCCCCTCATCGTAATTATTTTCACCTACGGAATGATCCTCTGTAAAATGAGTCGAAAGTCACGTCAAGAAGATGAATCACGTAAGTTGCTGGCACACGATTCACATGTCTTGTCATTTTTTCTTGCAAATTTGACTAAGACTGCACGGATGTGTGTTATTGTCAATTTGTTTAACGAAATCCCACACTATAGTACGTCATAAAAGTTCAAGACGACTCAACCCAATTATTATGGACAATTTCCTCTGTTTATTAAAGAAAGACAAATGCCCACTAAAATTCTATTAGATTAAGGTTACAGTTATCAAATACGTTGGAAATCTGATCAGATTTAGATTCGAATGTTGTTAGCAAATTTATTAACTAATAAAAAAAATGTTCTTAGACTCAGACATCGGAGAAGCGAGTGGTCGAATTCTTCTTCGCCGAAATGATGCAACCAACCGAATGGAGCGTGCTAAGAGTCGGACACTTCGATTAACTTTTGTAATTGTCGTCGTTTTCGTCTTCTGTTGGACGCCATATGTCGTGATGACGCTTTGGTAAGTCAATTTCATTGAAAGAATTGTTTGCGGAGAGGGGTTCAGCGTTCGGATTCGGCATTCGGCACTTCAACTTGATGATACTATTTTGGATAATTTGCGTTACACAGCTGCATACTCAGTTTGTAAATATTACAAAACATTTGGAGTGAAGTACCGGAAGTAGATGGTCATCCGAAAATGTAGGAGCAAAGAATGCCCTATATTCTTTGATTCCCTTCTTGTCGAAATCCGTATATAATTCATTCTTCGTTAGTCTTTAAGGGTCATTTGATTATTTGGGGTCATGCGAGAAATTTTATTCAGCCTTACAAAAACAGCTAAATTTCTCACAATTCTGGGCAAAATGTGAGACACAATAGGAAGGAATATTACTTTCAAATGTACATTCCGCGTGTATCTCATCATGAAAATCGTTTGCTTTGAGTATTACGAGAGGGAAATGGCTCTCGACATTCCTTCGTCGTCTAGAGAATGGCAAGAATGAAAGGCAGAGTTGGCAGTGGACGCGTTTATCGTTGTCGTCGTCGTGCTTTTTACCATTTCCATACCGGTAATTACATCTAACGGTACGATTCCACTGCACAATGTGCAAGCGCAATGTCCGCAATATTACGCTCTACAATATTGTGGGCATTGCGCGTCGCTAGAATTTGCAAACATTGCGAGAATTGAAGTTATTCTACAGCGGAGTATGGCGGACCGGAGATAAACAATAAACAATCCTTTCCCATTCAAAAACGAGGGAATCGAGGGTTGAAATTCCCGCAATTCCCAGCAATGTGCGCAAAAAATAACCAATCTGTTGGTTCTTGATAGCGATGCGCAATCGGCTTCCACAATGTCCGCAATATTGCGGAAAGCGCGCAATGCGGATTCCGGTATCTGTTCCACTGAGCGCAATATTGCGGGTTCACATTGCGGTCCGCAATATTGCGCAGTGGAATCGTGCCTTAAGACGATTCATCATGTGTATCGTCAAACACTATCTGCCTCCGTCATAAAAAGATTTCTACACCTTAATTGTGTATACTTTAGCCCACAAAACATAGTTCCTTCAGTCAATCAGTTGTAGTATTGTGGGAATTGGGTTGCCATTTGGTATGTTAGGGGTTTGATACCTTGGGCAGATATGGTGTAATAGTCGCTTTGAATTGGATTTTTGAAATTTGAAATGTTTTAAAAAAGATTTTTCTATCTTCCTATTACATACCGTTGGTTCGGTCACTTCCACTTCCTACGGAAAAAAAGGGATTATGTTTTACCGTGCTTTGTTGATTCAATTTAATTAATGAGTATATGAAACATTGGGTCGAACCTGCATGCCATTCTGACAAGTCAAGTTTTCTACGTATATTTGTTTGATTAAAGAGGCAGGTCAGGAGAAAGTTGGTGGCAATGGCAAACCCACAAGCCGACGAGAATTCGAGAAGCAGAAGATTAATGATGCTTTTGTCGGGGTGCCAGGTGGTGATAATGTGATAAACCACATTTTCTAAAGATAGTGATAACGTTGTGTCAATTGTCTTCATGGTCGACCCGTCAGGTCGGTACTGTAATCTGAAGGATATGCGAATTTGAGAATAACATGTAGTCGGAGAGGATTGTGTGTTGAAGTAGTCAAACGTTGATAAAAAGTCTCAGAGAAATGACCTCCTAAATATGTTTCAATACAGTTTTATTGTGATTTTGATCACTGAACTGCGACAGTCAGAGGATTCCCAGTCTTGACTACCTACACATTTGTTTGTCGGATCGGGTCATATTACCTAGAGGGATGGAAAATAATATTTTCCAGCCGTGAAATGTATATTATACAGTTCTACTTATGCAGAAGACAAATACCGAAAAAATTGAATTAAAGGCCTGTACTGAATATTACCCCGGATTTCACTACTTTCTCCATTTTGAGACTCTCGAAAATGGAAGCATAATCTGAATATTAAAAAAATGTTTTTGATTAGTAGCCCGGGTCGGCATATTTGACCTTCCCCATTCGATAAACGGAGAATCCTTTTTATGGGGATTCAAGCTGCGTCAAACATTCGTCTCTAAAAATAGAACACATATTTTTTCTTACTTTTTTGTGATGCCACTTTTTTGGAGACTGAAGTGGAGACGAACAAAGGCGACGGATTCACAAATGCATAAAATGTAGAGCGTGGAAATTGGAAGTGACATACAATCATAAAAATACATATTTTCTTGTCCATCAATTCTAAATAAATTCACTCATCCAAGATAACCGTGCTTCTACTTGAGCAGTGACTCATTTCAAATTCCTCGCTTATCGAACCCCTACAGACTCTTCCTCAGACTCTTCATCGAAAGTACCCTAACTAACAAATGAACAGTCTTATTAAAATTTGACGGGAATTGTATTCCCGAAAAAGATGTCGAACGGTCTCCACTCCACTACATATTCCTCTTCCAAATGTGAAACCATCTGTTAAATGACTGAAATCATCTAGAGATACACACTTTCTCGAAAAATAAGGGCAAGACAAAAGAACGGACGGAATATTGCATTAGATCGTCATATGTTATGCAAGTGGGTGGGAAGAAAATTCAGACCAAGTTACTTTCCTGGTAATGGTTGTATTGTCTGACGAGGAATGTACTTAGGCTGTCCGCAACCGATTTTGCCCTAACTTTTTTTTCCTGAAAGACCTTCAGCAAAAACTAGTACGACGGAAGTATGCCAACGCACTACTCAAAATTCGATTTTTGAAAATATTGATTTTTGAAAATATTTTTGAAAATTTTGAAACAAACCCAAAGAGGAGGGAGGGTCTTTATTCTCAAGATATTAGCATGGGATATCCCATGGAACTTTCCCCCAAAACTGATCTCAAGACTCAAATTTTTTCCAAAAATTGAAAAGATTTTTTTTTCATAAAACCGTTGAAATGTTTGGAAAAATAAATTAGATGATGAAAAACCTCAGAACTTTGCATATTTGAGTGTATTCTCGACCAGAAATCAATACTTCGTTTTGTAGTATTAAATTAATATTGATTTCTGGGCAAGAATACACTCAAATATGCAAAGTTATGAGGTTTTCCATCATTTAATTCACTTTTCCAAACCTTTCAATCGTTTTCGGAAAAAGAATTTTAATTTTTGAAAAAATTTTGGGTCTTGAGATTAATTTTGGTGGAAAGTTCCATGGGATATCCCATGTCAAAATCTTGAGAACAAAGAGCTCTTTGCACTTTTTCTAAAAAATTTAAAACATTTTTTAGAAATCAAATTCTTTCAGGGAAAAGAAGTTGGGGGAAATCGGAGAAGGACAGCCTGGGTACATTCCTCGTGAGTACACGAAGAGAGCATTTATGGAAATCCTTTCCATTTTTGCTTTTGAATAGAATAAAGGCAGTCCTAGGAACTCTAGGGAAATGGAAATACATAGCTGATTCTAGAGAGAAAGTCATTTTGAATTCAGGTCTCATCTCTCCTTACAGAATTATTTGTTGAAAAAGTCTGTCGTTCATTTCAATCATTTCTACCCATGTAATTATTTAAAAAAGAAGGTTGATCTGCAGTAGATCACATTCGCTTATTTTTGTCAACCAGAGAGAACACAAAGATTTCCAAAATCAATACTAATAACTCATGGCTTCAACAGTTGATAGTTAGACCAAATCGGCTGCAGTAGTGCGGTGCTCAGGTTCCCATTTCATATTCAAATTTCGTTCACGAGAATTACACAGAAATTGAAAAATCTCACTCGAAGTATAAACACAAGAAAAGGACTTTCTCTCGAGGGACAAACTCATTTTAGGCTTAGACATCGGATATTGAAATACTATACATATAATATGATGTACGCATTCTCGTAACGGGGAAGTAAACTTAATTTGGAAACATCTTATCACATGTGGAAGCACAGTATTTTGTTAAGTTCGAATAATAACCAAGTCGGAGATTTTTACATACAAAACAAATGCATATGTATGTCGAAGGAAAAATTCAAACCAAGAAACTAATCAATTGGCTAGGAAAAGTGTTGAATGACCAGCCCAATCAAAATCTCCCTAGTTTATGGGGTTGCACAGGGTCGAGTGATGACTCAATTTCGGCTTTCCCATGGGTTCTAGAAATGTTAAGTGATGCAGAATAGCCTTTTCAACCCGCCATCACAGGCTTTTAATATTCCAGAAATGCTGGCGATGCGCCAAAAGGCTTACACAGAAATAATTAACATTTCCGGGTCACCCTAGAGAAGAAGGTTTTCAGCAATAATCATAGAATGCTGTGTCAATTATACATAATATAACGACGAAGGAGATAAGCGCACAATATCCATAAATCATCCCAAAGAATAAATACCGATCTGATAATATAATGGATTAGTTGAATGAGGGAGCTTGCATTTTTCGAACAATAAATATTTGGGTATGTATCAAACATCCGACATTACAGTATTTACAAACTATAGTTTGTGATCTTATTTTGTGAACTAAGGTTCCGTTCATGTCTATCATTCCGCTATAGTCTTGACTATAGTCTTCAAAGTTTTGTATACAAAATGTACGGATTACTGAACATCACTTTCTCCCATTTTTTGTATTCGAATCTGTTAAAAGATTGAGTCTCTTGAAGTTTTAAAGTACTAGTAGGCTTTTCAATTAACAACATCAAAGAAACTGTTTTGCTCAATCTGGTACCCATTACGTTGATTAGTGAAAGGGTTTCCGTTTACAGAGAACCAGTTTCAGTACAAGTTCCTGTAGGATCAGATAGCAGTGAATTAGATAATCCTGTCTTAACATTTGCTAGGCAATGGATTTGGCAAACTCAAACAACTTGGTTCGTGTAGTCAGAAGGGATTACTTAAGCTTAATTATTCAATTCAATTCAATTCAAACTTTATTTACCGTGTATTGGTGTATATTATGTAACATAACAAGTTATGTGTAACACATTGGTGCCAACACCCACGCACGTTCGCAAAAAATAAATGAATTGATTTATTTACTTAGACCGATCCAATAAAATTTACAATAGTAAATACTCACAATTGATAAATAATTTAACTTGTCTAATTACTAAATTTAGATTCTCATGATTAGTGTATTATCCGTTTGTTTCCTGACTCGAAATATTTGTACCGTTTTGAAATGGCCAGTTTTCTCACTTTCGTAACAAAAACAGCATTGCTTTTTATTTGTTTGATCTTTGAATCCAAGTGATTCCAAGTGTTTATAAATTCGTGTTTATACTATCCATTGATGCACATTCAAGACAATTACTTTCGTCCGTCTTTAAATACCAAGTCCCGTTCAATGTATCCAACTGAGTTTCCTGTGATTTATCTTCAAAAATCACATTATTCGTTGATTTATCACTAAAACTCTGCCGAGGAAGGCCAGACTGATGAGGAAAAGAGTGGAACGAGAAAAATGTGGACTTCAGATTAGCGCAAGTAATCAGACAAACTTTTACAAGTAATGAGGCTTCAGCGGTAAAGTTTCTCATAACAATTAGACTTAGGTATTCGTGCAATTATGAGATCGCCAGCCAGCTTCAAAAAAAATCTCCCCACCCTTGGTAATTCTTATTTATGAATACTTCATATACGATATACTTCACTTGTTTGTTTGCTATACACTTGTCAATTAAAGGCATTTATATTTAATGAATTTAGGAATAAATGTCCGTATTTTACGGTTTCCTTTAATTTTGTATTAATTTTATTTTCACAGGTATATGTTCGACAGAGAAAGTGCGGAGAAAGTGGATGGACGAGTACAAGATGCTCTTTTCATCATGGCCGTGGCGAACTCATGCGTCAATCCATTAGTTTACGGTTCATTTTCGAAGGAGTGTCGGATGTCCAACTGTTGCAGTCACAACCGTCGCCGACATGAAAACCACAAAATTGTTTACTCCGCGTCAAGGAGAACCACATGTAAGGCTGGACCAAAAGAGGGCCAACATTTTGACTTTCAAAGTGAGGGTACAATTGAATTGGGTGTTGTTTTGTCCTATATTTTCTGAATAGGGATTTTGGGCTCCAAGTTTATCCGGTACAGATGCTGTTGTCTTTATATAGGATCAGGTGGTGGACCAGAATTGACAGCCGCTCCTTCGTAAAAAATATTTGTCACCTTAGGTTGAGTAGAGCTTTTATATGACTCCTACAATATGTCTGTGTCAGTGACAGCGTCATCACAAAACTTTCGGCTGCGGGTTTCGAGAATCCAACTGAGAGTACATTTCTAGTTTCATTATATTTCAATGTATTCCCAGAATGTAGTTGGTAGAAGTAATTGCTTGGATAGAGTCTTGGAAATTGGAAGCCTGGCACGAGAAATTCTTTACAGACAGAACTGGTCGTGTGACGTCAAATAAGAGCATCTTTGACAAAGATAACTAATTTTCTATTCAGGATCTTTGAGCCAGCAATTGTGGCTAGAATTTAATTTAAGAGCACAAAACTTCGTTTCTGTATATGGTAGTGAGCACATCACACTTTAGGAATTTCTCTTGAGACGCACACTCACGTAAATGAAGTTCTCAAGTATGCCGTCTGTCTGAGTCTTCTGTAAAGAAACAAGTTGATGAACTGTTGCGTCCAAAATTTCTCTCTTAGACAAATGCTTATGTCTACTTGGACAAATGCGTCAAACAAATGGTAGGTACTAACTAACGAGGGGAACGTCACGGCGGATATTTTTTAGAAAAAATTGAAATTCATACCACTGATTCCTGATGATATTTGAAATCTGGAAAAATATGTCACCCGTCGTATATTTCAAGGTTAGATCAGCCGTTCACCTTTATTTGAATTTAGGATGTGCGTTTGTGTGTCTGGTCGGAACCGTTCGTTCGTGCAACGCAGGGAAGAGCGAGAGCGAGAGCGGGAGGAAAAGTGAGACGAACGAGGCCCAGGACAGTCGTGCCATTCACACATCCAAAATTCAAATAAAGGTCAACTGCTGACCTAAACCTGAAATGTGCGACGAGTGACATATTTTTCCAGATTTCAAATATCATCAGTTATCAGTGGTATGAATTTCAATTTTTTCTAAAAATATCCGCCCTCGTAAGTTCAAGACTGTTCAATTTGCTTACGTTACACTACACACGAGTTTTTACCCTGACATTTTTATTCGTCGACACTTGTACGCCGCATAAAACATGAAACTTTCTCCAAAACTGACCCAAATAATATACAAAAGTGTTGAGATCGTTATATTTCAACCAAAAAGTGATTTCTTTTGGCTGACCAGCCAAAGACAACACAGAAGAAAGTTTCATCCTTTGCAGTATTTTTGCAAACTTCAGCTTAACAAGTGTACCGAGCCACGAAAAAATATATAAGGCAGTTCATAATTTTTTACCCTTTTGCATAGCCGAATCTTGCGGTTCCCAGAAAATAATGTGATATACATTTAGGTTTCTATCTCGTGAGGTATGCGACGTAACGATTGGCACCACTGGCAGAAGTTTCTTCTACACGTAAAACTAGGAATATGTCATCCCGTCAGCGGTTGTGCCATAGAAAACCGAGCGAAGCGAAGCTCATCATCCCGTCTTTTGAAAAATAAACTCCACTAAACTATGGGAGAGATACAAACGGATTTCGAACAACCTAGTCGAACAGAAACGCTTCGCTACGCTCATTTCGCTTAAGAATCTCTCTTAGGTTAATTTCGTTCTACCTTAAATCACTCATGTCCAATGCGATTAGAACAATTTGCTTGATCAATGGTTTGTTGAATTCCAAATTATAGTTTCTACAGATTGCAAATTTTATCTGGAACTTCTTATGGCAAGATCAGAAGTTCCGGGTGTAGAGTGTAAAGTGAGGTTAGGAATGAGTTATGTACCACCCTGTAGTATTCGCCAATACGATTCTGATGAGTGTGTTAAACTCGCTAGAAAACGAGCTCAAAAGTTTCCTTAGTACTGGAACGCTCGATTAACCAGTGAACTAGAAGTATGTTCAGTCGTACAAAAACAGGAGAACTGACCAGTTGCAATGAATAATCAAACATGGCATTGAGAGTGGGTTGAGTGCGATATATCTAGACTGCCCCACTATTCGGTAAATAAGATCCGTTTTCGATCACATGTAGAAGATAAACACCAAGGATATTCCCAGGAGGATCATCCACTCTTCAAGTCGTCTTCAGTCCATCTTTCTATCTGGATGACCAAAGAAAGCTTTCAGACGGTGGCGGATCCTAGGTATGGGTCCAAGGGGTCCGGACCCCCCTGGAAATTAAAATACTGACTAGATAGAATTGAAAAAGACTAGATATTTGGCCTTAAAAGCACGTTTTACATGCAACATTATGTTAAAAAGGGTCGGAAAAAATTTCTTGCCTCCGGCGGCCGCTCCGCGGGGACCGCCGCAAGCGGCGGGCGTTCCTATCTGGAACCACGTGTGCACAATTATTTCGTTAGAACCCCCCCCTGGAAAAATTCCTGGACCCGCCACTGCTTTCAGACTTCAAAGAACGGGGAATCCAATTCTTACATTATAAATATTCGATAATACAGGGTGTACCAGAATGATATGGCCAAATAAATGTTGATATAACTTTTGACCAACTGTTTCGAATTAAATGAGGGTAGGCGCAAATTGAAGCTGAAGAACAAGCGGAATTAAAAAAATTTACTACAAATGCTATGATGGCTAGGAGTGTGCCCCAGATACGCTTAAGCACTTTTCTCACTTTTTTGACATATGGACCCGAATCACGGGTAATTTCAGCTTCGGCATAACAACCCTCGAATTCAACAAATTATGATGTCATTCTCCAATTCTCTTCCTGCTCAAAAATTGTCGACCCATGGCTTAAAAATTGCAGAAAGCACTTGGGAATGCGGTGGTGAAGTTTGTTTTTCGAATTTTTGAAGTTTTCACGGTTATTCAGACGGAAGACCGTGGAAAGGCGACAGAAAATGGGCGAAAACCTGATTTTCTTCCACTGCGTACTGCGCGCGAACGCGATTTCAGACTGAGTTGGAACATGGTGTCTGAGATCCAATTTGAGCTGATCTTTCCAACGAGCTATACCACTTGGTTGTAGCTATTGTAAATCCTGAGATATGATGGCGACAATACATATTAGACACCCTGTACTTGCAAGTAAATAAATATATCCTGAGCTTTCTGCCACGAGGAGATTATTTAGGAAGGAGGCTTCTCCAATGGGTGGTGATAAAAATCCAGCAATAATCAGTATTCTGGCTAAAATTCTATTGCAAATTTCCAAAAATATAGAAGAATTTTCTTTACAAGATTTCCGAATCCGAGATAAGTGGAATATTTAATCTTTTTTCAGCATCTAGAATGGGAAGTCCAACTCCATCGACCATGACGGACAAACTGTCCCCTGCTCTGAATAATGTTAAGAACACGATGCCATTGATTCCTTCCACCAAAAATTCGTCGGACAACACAAGACCTCCACGAAGTATAACTGTCCGAGTTCCAACGACCAAAATCGTAAACAACAAACTAGTGACTGAGAGTTCATTTCATGAGATGAAGGATTTTTACTCAAAGACAAAGACGACCAATTCTCTCAATCATTACAACTGAAATTGGAGATTTTATGGTTGAGGGAACTCATTCAATGCCACGTGTCACCTCAAGACGACCAAAATTACCTGAGGAAATTGGGTTTCGGATTATCTCTTGTCTACACCACAGAGAGTTACCAATTAGCAACTTCCATGGTCGACTTCTGAAGTAGTTAAAATTAATGACTCCATCACTACACTTCAGAATAATATGGCGAATAAATCATTTGGTGCCGGCATGGCGGACCAGAGCCGTGAGCTTTCATCCTAGTTGTGGTTGTGGTATGGTGAGTCTCCGAATATTGTGAAATCCCCGGGACCGTAAAACCGAGCTTTCAATTTCGTTGAGCTTTGTAAGTAAAACCTTGTCTTGATGTTGTTGCGGTTAAGCCGATTAGACGACATTATGTATACACCAACTTAAAATTAAGATGTTTGGCAAACGTATATCGTTGTGTTTTTGAAATTTATTTCCTTCATACGGTTTAGTACTAGCCTTTAAGGGCGCTTGGGACGTTTTCAATTTATGATCCTTGGGACTAGGAGTAATTGAGGACAGACTTGGGTCAATTACATTATCGGTAATTGTAATTTGAAATACAAAATACAATCACAATTACGTAATTGTAATTGTAATTAATTACTTTCAGAATCCCAGCTGCAATTTGTAATTGTAATTAAATATTTTAGAAATTGTGTGTAATTGTAATTGTAATTTGTAACCGAATCAAAATTTTTCTCAATTACTTTTACAGTTACTTAAAATTTTGACCTTCGAATACAAAGATGTGACTAATGTTGTCAGCATACATAAAACCATCATTTCGAGAAAGTAATTTGAATTGTAATTGCATTTTCAATTACAATTACGTAATTGTAATTGAAATTAAATAATTTTCTATTTTTGTCCTTGTAATTTTAATTGTAATTAATTACTTCCGAAATTTCTCCATGTATTTGTAATTATAATTAATTACAATGAGAAATGAGGGTGTAATTTGTAAATTGTAATTAATTACATTTTTAAAATAATAGACCCAAGTCTGATTGAGGAACCAGATAGGGTTAGCAAGATGACTCATGCGAGTCTGAACGCAGTCAGTCTCGAAAATTCAAGAAAATTCCTAAAGGATAACACGAATTTTCTAGAAACCACAGATTAACCTTTAAGAGATACGAGGCTTGTGAACTAACCTTATTTTATAGCCGTCCGCCGATGAATTTTAACAAAACTGCGAACTGCCTGCCTTCATAAAGTATCCGTGTCCACGAATTAACAAACCACTTTGTCTAGAACTTATCTCCAGCGTTTTAGTATAAACCAAAAATTAAAAATTTCAATCGCTAATGCGTATCAATGTATTGACTGCACCACGAACGAATGTCAATAAAGTTTGGTAAGGTGTTCGAAACATTCACTTGACATAAAATCTTTCTAAATAAGAAATCGGAGTGCAAACTTAGTTGAAACACCCGTTTAGGTCAGATTTATTCCATTCCTATCGCATTTTGAATGTTTGGAAAATTCGTGTCCCACTATTTCTTAAGGTGCGTTCATAAGTGATCCACTATTACTTAACTACATAAATAGAGTTGTTGCCAGACGCGTTACGCGGTTTCCTATGAAATCTTTAATAAAAAAAGTAGTATATTCTGGTATGAGCGTCAGCGTACGTATCTTTCTACTGGTTGAACCAATCTTAACAAGCTTTCACTTCACTGAACTTTCTTCAAGACTTTCACGTCACTGGATTTTCACTTAAGCCCGATTATGAGTTTATACCGGAATACACTGACGACTTGATTTCTCTTATAATCTCGTCTTCGGCTCGATAAATTGCCTTCAAGTCCAATAAATACATATTTCATCCTCTGGCATGGAAGGATTACGACAGCTTCAAGAAATCTTGGACTTTCACTTTTCAAAATGGTGATGACCAGACCACCAAAAATTTATTTGTTTGGGGTGTTGCATTGCATACTCTAGTTTTTAGTTTACTACTCTACAGTCGAAGCGGGTCCCAAAGGATTAAGTTTCACGGACCAAGTGAAGGAAATTGAAAAGGATGCCTAATGAGACCTCAGACTTTGGAGAAAGCAGAAGATAAAAATAAATAAAAATTTATGGATCAAAGGTGTACAGGGTAGTTCATAACCATCAGGCCAATCATAATCATCAATGACTTGTTAAGGAATGGTAGAATTATTTCGAAGAGTGTAAACTTACCATAGAATATAGACCGCCTGTGCTAAAACTTTGAAACACTGTACAATTGTTCATGTTGCGACTATGAACAGAGCAGGTTTTGCTCAAAATTTAAATTTTTAAATTCAAAAGTATAAGAGAAATAGCTGACTTGAATTTGCTTAGCGTGTAAGGCAATTTTTCAGAGGTGGTCTTCCTCCTACGAGGAACCTATTTGAGGTGGTTCTCTCCGACTTCGCCCAAAATTTATTTTCTGAAAGATCTTTACCCCAAAACCTTAAAAATGTTATCAGTTCGAGCAACTCTCAAGAACTCGATTTTTAAAAAATGTTTGAAATTCTTTAAAAAAATGTCTTTGTCCTCAAGATTTTAGCATGGGATATCCCGTGGAACTTTTCCCAAAAACCGAACTCAAGACACAAAAAATTTTCAAAAATCGAAAAAACAAATTCTTTCAGGAAATCGTCGAAATGTTTAAAATAATGAATTAGAAGATGAAAGAGCCCATAACTTTGTATATTTGGGTGTATTTTCGACCAGAAATCAATCTTTCGTGATTAATATTTAATTGAAATTATTTCCTGGGCCTAAATGCATTGAAATATGCAAAGTTATGAGGTTTTTCATCTTCTAATTTATTATTTTAAACATTTCAACGATTTTCTAAAATTCACTTTAATTTTTTTTTATTTTTGAAAATTTAATTTTGTGTCCTGAGTTCAGATTCCGGGGAAAGTTCGATGGGATATCTCGTGCTAAAATCTTGAGAACAAAGACATTTTTTTAAAGGATTTCAAACATTTTTTAAAAATCGAGTTTTGAGAGTTGCTTCGAGCTGATACATTTTTGATGGTTTGGGGCAAAGGTCTTTCAGAAAAGAAAATATTGAGCGAAATCGGAGAGAACCACCTCGCCGCAGCCGCAGCCGTACCATTCGGCACTTGCTTGTGATTCCGAAGAGTTTAACTTATTACATCCAATAGTAATCCCAGACTGAATGCTATTCTGCGATGTCATCACTATAGGTAAGGATGTATTTTTACATTGAATGATCGAAAAAAATGTTAACCATTTCCTTCAACTGTATTTCTACCAAGATTTGAAACTGGGTAGGAAGCAAACGGTTATAGACCACCCCGTACACAGGACCGAATCAATGAAGGGCCAAAGTAGGGCTATACACGCAAGTACGATACAACTCTTTCACAAAAAGTAAATGTTGTCTGATTCTGTTTTCGGCTATATTTAGAACTTCTTTCATCGGGTGAACTTTTCTTCTTTACAAAATATTAACGAAATTCCTCGGAGGCACAAAGATTGGAAAACATCCACTTATTTTTCAAGGATTTATCTAAGAATTGAATATTAGTGCACTAAACCTATTTCTCACGCAGAACTCGGGACTTAACGATAAGGAAATTAAAGTGTCAGTCACGATTAGAAAAGTTTTGTAGATATTAGTTAATTGCTTTTATTAAAGTTAAGAATTTCAGTTTTTGCTGTTGTCAGCATCCGGACTTGAATGTTTCAGAAGAATGTGCTACTTTGAGTAGGTTTAAATGTTATCGTATCTAGCAGTAAACCAAAATTTAATTTTCCGAGAAATCTGTCATTATATACTTGCGCTCATGCCACTCCATGTAACCTTGCTCCGGGTTCTTTATCGGATTGATTTGGTTTTCACATGAAAAGCGGGTTCCTTGTCAGTGATGCCACTTAAAGATAAAAGAATTGCTGAGTTGATGAGTTTCGTCACAACACTCATTGATAAGGTGCCTAACAAAATTATAACGAAAATCACATTTCTAACCACCAACCTGACCCGAACATTCACGTATTGCACAAAGTTGATAAAGTTCTTCGTTAACAACGATTTCCATACATCCATTCTCGTTCTCGTCTCCAGCCTTTGATGACCGTCTGGATTATCATGAGAAATCGACCTTGAGTAAACACTTTTTGTCAATCACTTTCAATTGTGTAAATTCTAGTTTTCATACGAAATCAACCTTCCTAATGAGGTAGCTGACGAATCAATTTCCAACTCGTCAACTACGAATTTGCAGTTGGACAAGGACAAATGGAACAGACAATACAGATTTAGACCGTGACGCAAGAAATCCAAGTAAATGTTACTCTTTTGACAGAGTAGACTGTCATACTTAATGAGTTTCTGTCCAGCCAGCACCTTCGCCAGCAAAACTTTATTTGAAAGGATTGAAATGGGTTCCCTTCGGAAAACTGACACAATACCAAGTTCACAAACATGTTGAGAGCCGAAGAATATACAGGGTGTACCAGAATGATCTCTCCACGTTTGATTTCATTCTCCCGTCGAACGGATTATCCGATTCGACCGGGACAAGGCTTAAAATGAAGCCAATGAACTAGAGGGATGTTCGAACATGTGCATTTTTGATATTCTGAACCAAACGCCATCCTGTGACTGTTCAAATGGGTTGTTTACTTTTTTAACATAAGTTTGGGTGGGTGAGAAATCAACAGAATTTAGCTTTCTTCATCATTTTCAGGTCAAATTCATTCGGAAAACGACAGCCAAAGTTGATTATAACAGCGGTTGTCATGTGAAACGGCAATTTCTACAATTTTTCACCCACCCAAACCTATGTTAAAAAAGTGAACAACCCATTTGAACAGTCACATAATGGCCTTTGGTTCAGAATATCAAAAATGCACATGTTTAACCATCCCTCTCCCTTTCGTTCGACGGGAGAACAAAATCAAACGTGGAGACATCATTCTGGTACACCCCGTATATTATGCATAATCTAGTATTCCAGATCTGACTACAACGGGAATGTCACTTTTGTCAATGCTTTAATTGTCCAATGATTGAGAGGGGTGAAAGGTACATACTGCATTAAAGCGCTTTGTTTCCGGGTTCGACAACTACAGGAAGTGTTTAATTATTTTTTGGTCTCAAAGTTTCTACTCATTAGTCTAAAACAGAGATTAGTGAGTCCGTTGTAGCTTATTGCCTACCCCTTCTACTTCGCTGTGGTGAAGATTTGACCAATTAAGTTTTGGTCAAGATTTTATACAGTTTTGTTTCGTTTTATTGTAGCAGACGTATTTTCACTAGGCCAAGGCCAAATACGATGTCAATCCAATCTCCACGGGGAAAAAATAGAAGTATGGTTGATCATTAGCTTACGAGTAATTTTTTAATCGTTAAATAACTTGTTCAAATTTTTTTCAACAATAGCAGCTAAGGTCTAATAGGAATTTCCAAACTTCTAAGTTCTAACAAAAATGAAGTGCAAAAGAGAAATGAGAAGAATTCATTGAGATTTCACTTTTCACATTCTCCCGTATATGTAGTGCATTGTCTAAACTTGAGAGTGAGACGGAATGTTCCAAACCTGTGGAATGCCTAATAAAAATATATGACCAGTAAGTCCAGCGTCCAGATCAAAGCTCGTCCTTTGATCCGCCCCTCGCCTTTGAGGAATCCTGACTGATGAAACTCTATCAATTAGAATTTCACAGCGCTACATTAAATTCCTGTCTGATTTTTTGAATTCTAGTAGATTAATACTCACCTTAACATGAGTATACGATCGATCCCCATCGTACAAAATCGGCTCATGTTTCTTGTCTGCTTTGATGAAAAATACAGTCGGATAACCCTTGACTTCAAATCCAGGTGGAAGGTCATTCAAAGTCCCATCCATTTTCGCGTAAAGAATCTCAGGTGACATTTTCTTTGCTACCTTTTTGAACGTTCTATCAAATTCCTTGCAGTGCAGTGGCCGCACCTGAACGAAAGTAGAGAACGTTCAATGTTCATCCGCAGTTTGCATCCACGTTATGGATTTCGAATTACGAGTCGTAAATCATTTTAAATTATATGTCTGAAGTGAATCAACATTACCATGGAGCATAAATGTAAAATACGACGTCTCTATCCGTTTGCCGGAAAACTCCTTCCCCAAAATTGTCTGCGAGTCTGCGACGGCTAGGAATGCATGCCCTTCTTGCCTCTTTGGAACTGGTTGGGATTTCCACACCGCACCGGCTTCAATTTCTCTGAACGGAATCGAGGACAGTATAAGTTATTCCTTGTAAAGAAAAAAGAAGGGAAATTACTTTGAAATTCCATCTCTTCATAGGGCAAATATTGGTCAACTTGTTGGGAAAAAGTGGGACAGCTACTCATTCGCTTACGTGGGCGCTCAAAACGTCTGATCAATATTCAGCACGCCAAGAATTTCCCTAGGGTCCTCAAACTCGACGAGCCGGACGTGATTGAAACAAAAAATACCAACAAAATTAATTAATGTTGAACAAGAGAGTGTTTGTTTATACAGTAGACATAAAATCTACTCAGAACTTTTCCCTGACAGGGTATATTTTGTGGTTTTCTCGCGTGTTCTCGGCGAACAATGAAGCTAACTTAATTCTTTAGGTCAGATTATTACTCACGTCTCTATCTACCGACGTGTGTACGAGTTGTTGTAATAAAAGTGTTAATTTGGGTGGTCGTAATATTAAAAAGTTTACAACTCAGAGTCTGGTTAACAAAACCGCGGAGGTCGCTCCCATCAAAGTCGTCCACTGGGTCCATGCGGTATTTCACCCGTCGGCTGTCGTACCAGACGACATTTACATCAACCCCAGACTCCCCGAGTTTAACAGCCTCCAGTTCATCTCCATAGTCATCTTCATTCGAAACCGCGAAGCTTTAATTAAAGTAATTAAATGTATGTGAGCACTCAATCAAATAAACTATTGAAAGTGCACTACTCTGAAATTATCTGTCATTTGGGATTTCACCAGGGACGACATGGACACATTGAGCTCCCAAATTATATATAAACTATCAAATCTGAAATGGAACTTGTCATTCGACAAAAATTGGTACATAAAGGGGGGGGGTCTGTTAACGCATAACCCCTGGCTAATACTATAAAATTCTTCCAGAGAAATTGATTAATTTTCTAGCTGAGTTTCTCCATTTGGCAACCTTTCTCCACTTAAAGTCTGAATTCTTAGATTAAAAGTTAAAATTCGTCTGTTAAAATCCTAACAAGATGTAACCCTCGCACTACCAAAAACAATGTTATCGCTTAACTTTAAAAAAAGTTAGAATTAGGAATTGCTATAAACACACGTATTCTGTTAAGTCAGCAGGAGGTTAATGCTGGCCACTGTAATTCAGCCAAATATTACAGAATATAATGTTATTTCGAGCCCTAATACATAAGCGTGGTTATTACCAGAAATAATGATTTTGGTATAGAAGAGTGCTGTACCACATTAGGGTACAGATTTAGCATGTGAACACCACGGTGTGCTCCCTTATGGATCCTATCCTATCTGATTTCCATTAATTGTAATTAATTTACGTGATTTCCGGGAAATCCTTGGCGACTTCAATGACTTTGGCCCTCATCCGTTGACTGCCTTTCTCGTGCTCATGATCAAAGTTAGCGTCATAGTAGACAAGGACGAGTGGACGCTTTGAGTAAACGAGGGCCTGATTATTCTTAGTTCTCTGTCCGACCAAAGGTCTATAGTTGACTCGAATGAACTCTGCAATCTCGTCACCTGTTCTTCCAGGCTAGAAAAGTTTGGATCAATCAGTTGCGGCACTGTCATGCACAACCTCCTGAGTTGCAGATCGAAACTTTGGGAAAGTTTTTCTTAAATCCAAACAATTTTCTGGGAGGAAAAGTTTTCAACAATTGACATCAACCAATTGAGTGAAAACTTTCTTATTTTGCGAATACGTATTAGTTACGATATGTTCATCTCAGTTTGGCAAGAAGAGTCAGTCTTCTTTGTTCAAAACTTTCAGACAAAAAAAGTATTGCCGAAAACTCAAAAGCAGAAGTAATGCGGAAAACATGAATCCGAAACGGTACCATTGACTATATAGACTCAACACGTGTGCGACTTTTTTCAAGTTGGATTTTGCTATTTATAAGGCGTATCACGCTATAGGATTATAACATTGGAATATTGTGGGTAAATGCGTGTGCATGAGTTTAGTGTGAATGATATAGCCGTGAATTAATAATCCGGTCACAAAATAACACAGTCGGTAGGCGAATATTTTCAGAACCCACGAAAGTGACTAGAGTTAGCTAAAAGTGGTTTGCGTTGAAAATGATCGTGAGCTAAAACTATTCCTCATTTTTAACTTACTTCATCTAATACAGCTTCATTTTCTTCATAGTCGGACAACCATAGTGCGTGCGGTTCGAACGATTACAACCTCCTTCTCCCCATAATCCTTCCGAAGCTTCTCACTAAAGGAATGGAGAAATTTCATGGGCTCTTCCCTCAAATAATTAGCCACTACAAAGAACTCTTCATAGAAGAGTGACTTGGCGAATGTAAATAATCCGTTAATCGTTGGAATATACCGATCAACCCGATTTTCCAATTCTTTCTTATTTTTGCACTCTGTTGTCGGACTTTGAAGTTGGAGTTTCATGTAAGAAATGATATCCTTGGATTCCCTTCCTCCTTTGTACTCGAAAGCACGAAAGCTCTTCCATTCCGGAACACCATAAGAGTTGGCCAAGCTTTAACTTTAAATTCGTCGGCGGTCTCTTTGTACTGCGTACCATCAATTTGGGTCGATGGAACACCATATGGTTTGAGAGTTTCTGCAGCCGTAATGTATTCCGGTTTCAGCTAGAGGTGATAGAGAAACAACCATAGAGGAACTATCCGCCCTTAAAGGGCGGATGGTTCCTTTATGGTTACAACGCTAGGTTTGTGATTTTTGGTTAAGATTTGGAAGGTGACCAGACATGCCATTCTAACGAGAGAGAGAGAGCAATCTCGTTGAAACCGAATCCGTCAAATTGACAAGGAAGGTACACCAAGTGTTGGTCGAGTTGTGTGTCGAGGGCTATGCTACATTGAATGAAGACCATCTAACATAATGGTGTTGTGCAAAATTTTAGACCCGGGAAATCTAATTTTGAATTTTTCACATTTTGAAAAAAATTATTTTACCGAAGGAAATCCCGAAATGAATTTCGAGGCAAATGACACTAGCAAAACCCTAACTCATGGCTCACAAAATATAAACGCTAAATTCAATTTGGGATTCTCCTTATGGGTTATAACATTGAAGAAATCAGAAAAGAAAGACCCTTGTAATTTTTTTTTAAATTTCAAAAATTCTTTAAAATTCGAAATTTGATTTCCCGGGTCTAAAATTTTTCACAACACAATTTTTTTGGATGGTCTTCAAAGTAGCATAGCCCTCGACACTCAACTCGACCAACACTTGGTTTACCTTCCTTGTTAGATTGTCGATTTTCACGTGAAGTTGATTTACCAAAGATACAAGATTCGCTCACTTTTGGAAACCTGAAACCCATAGGTAAGCAAAGGCAAAAAATTGACTTTGTCCACTTGTAAATTCATTTACTTCTGTGGAATATGAACCAGTACGTGACTACATAGACGCTGACATAATATACTCTCCTGGGAAAGCAATGCAATGGCCTGGAACGTCAGTCGTAACGGCCAGGATTTACTAAACTAGTGTATGAGAGCACATCTCATGACACCCCTTAAATTATTGTCCATACTAGTATTGTAAGGTCTCTTTTGCTCAGTTCTGCTGGACAGAATCTCGGTTTTCCAGTTTAAACTCTAACAGACTTTGTTCATCATCCAGTTCATCACAATCTTGAAAATCTGTGTCGAATCTCACTCAAATAGAGGACTGTTAGACTAGTTACGATTTTGAATGGAATGATCAAAAAGCATGTTTAAACGAGCATTCAGAAATCATTTTACTTCCCTCTACAGAAAAGAGAATAAAGTTTTGACATGAGCAGGTCACCTTGAAACTGGATAGTTGTAAGTCATTTAACCTTCAAGCATTGCTGACAATACTCGATGTAGTATAAAACCAGAGCCAGGGGTTTTTTGTTGAGATATTATTGAAAATTTTTGCTTGTCAGCTCGACGAATCAGTCGGTGGAGGTGCCCATGTTGGATCGGTACGGATTGTCAAGTAATTCACAAGTGCTTATAGAAATACAACATTGTAGATTGATTTCATGCGTAAATAAAGACCAGATTACGTACTATCCATCTGTATTTTCAGCTTTGTCTACTTTGATAGAATTCGACCGATTCTGTAGCCGACATCATTCAAAGACTGAGCTACTTGGAATTCTAAGCTGAATTCGATTGTGCACTTTGTGAGGACGCCTTAGATCGTACTAATTGTTATTGAATTAATAATTTGAAACCTCGAGAAGTTCGCTCTCCATTGTAATCCTCGGCTTTGATTCCTTTGTGGAATAGGATAATGGTCGGGAATCCAGAGATGCTGTACTCCTTTGCTAATCCCGTCTCGACAGTTGTATCTACTTTCCCCAGAGATACGCTCAATTCACTGTCTTTCATGTCTCCAGCTACCACAGCGAATTCTGGAGCAAGAGATTTACAATGCGTGCACCTGGAAGCATTTCGAAACAACAAAGAATATTATGACAGTTGACAGCTCTGACGACTTAACACGTAAGAAAGAAATGGCACTTCATGCCTCCAGCCCTTTGATAGGTGCGGACGGAAAGTCGTCCGAAGAAAGCCTAGTTTTCTTCACCATTATAGAGATGGAAATTCCCCTGCTCTCCATGTTAACCGTTTGTTATTATTTTTGTCATTAGCGAGAGATACCTCATTTTGAACGATTTTTGTTTTTCCGCGGAACGGAATCTCCTGACTACAAATTTTGTTCAAACCACTGGTTGTAGAATAGATTCATTTTTCCGTTCAGATTATAGGGAAACTTTAATGATGGCCCAGTTTCTATTTTTTGCTCTAACTCCTCAAGTTTCAAGTACTCTAAAGATACTCGGTTACGAAATGTCATCCCAATTGAATCGGTATACCCTATCGCCTATATATCGCTAATACTAAATTTAATTTCATGAGAGCAGAGGTTCGCGCAGTTTTTTGTTTAAATTTTCAAATGTCATAAATTAATTAAGAAACCAAAGGACTAACCATGGTACATAGAATTTGACCAAGACATAATCCTTACTGTGAAGGACATGATTGAAATTATGTCTCGTCAGAACAATCACATTATCTTCCTCGACAAGGTCATAGTCGTCCCTCCACGTCTGACGTCTGTTAAAACTTGAACATCTGGAGAAAGGACATAAAACATATAATTACAGCAGCAGACCGACATAACAATAAAAACAACTAGACGGCAGAAGTTTCATCTAAAATCCAGAAAATAGGAGTGATTTTGGCTTTTCCCAAAGGTCACATTGACAGTGACACGTGTCATTGTTCTGTCTCTATCTGAGCTTCCGATCAAGCAACTCTGTAGTCATTAGTAACACTAGGATTTCACGTCAATTACTTAATGATCTCCAATTCTATGATAAAGTCTATGTTTTATGACGAAATCGTTTACTTCCAAACTGTCGTTAAGATCAATACGGGCTGACTTCCACCGTTCAAGTTTAGCTTGAGTAAGATTATTCGTAGCATAAACGTAGAATGTAGTACGTATAGCCGACCTTACAGAACAATAGCATACTTGAATATCTTGGATGTTTTACACCTCGGTCGGTGTCGACTTTTCCAACCGTCGTCGCATCTATTTGCCTAAACCAATTTTCCCAGGAAGTTCTTTAACGCATACTCAACTTTCGCCTACAGATTCATTTTTATGTACAAATTTAATCCATTATCTCCCGAGCCCCGACCACTAAGGTTTACATGCTACCTTTGAATGCAGGTGTTGAATTTCGACACTCAACACAGACTTGACAGAATTCTAGAACTATAGACAAACGCCTGACGCTTGCTATGCTTGACTGCCTTGACATGATTACGATTGTAAATATCAGAAATCCTTGAAGTACCGAAAGTATTTTATTGACTCTAAAAATGGTGAAAGTAAGGATCAACAACTTTGAAAAATAATTGGGCATATTTTGTTCTTTTTCGCTGTGTATATAGTGTATTTTTAATTAAGCGCATTCTTCTGCAAACTTTTGCTCCTACGCTCTCCTTGCTGGTAATGCTATTCATTTCTCTCACATATTCGTTGCGTTCCAACTTTGTTAGGTTCACAGGAATTTTAAAAATCTGTAACTTGCCGTTTGACAAAACTTAAGGCGGATTCAAAGGCTTATTTCTAATTTAAGAATTTTAGTGGTACTCAGTAACATAATCCGATATAATTGGCAAAAATAGTGAAAGAACCCTTGCACAAACTTCATTGAATTTTATGATTAAGCTGAAAATGGCAATTAACAGTTTAGACTTATTTTGTAAATTACGGTACGATTTATTTTAGTGTATTAGAATACCAGTCAGTGTACCAAATGAGAGCCAAAAGTTTGGAACAACGTTGCAAAAATCATCAGAACGAATTCGTAAGAATGGTGGCTACCAGATTATGTTTTTGGTCAAACTTTTCAGAATCAAAAATAGATCATCTGCCGAAACTCAGCGAAAATTCTATAACGACGAAAATTCTATGGACCGAAAGTAAATCAATTTTTATAGAGAAATGCCGTAATACGGATGTATATATACCCAAACAAAGTTTGGAGATTACTTGAAAAGTCTACGGGTAAAATCTGCGGCTTGTCCTGTCTTGGTGGCATATGACGGCAAGATTACCATTTTACAATGGTGTACTTCATCGTATAATTTTCAAAATTTGCATACTTATTAAGTACATATAATATTAATACAGTCCTAAAATGTGCTTGGAAATCGTTATACATAAACCATGAGGAAGGCATCTCATTAGATATCGGTCTAAAGTTTCACTTGACCTTCTCTCTTGGAATGGAAACACGAAACCGAAAGTTTTTGTTTATTCTCACCTCCATCATTCAAAACAAAATTCTTCTTGATTTCAAGATTTTCCGTCCTTGGCGTTTCCTCATTTAATGGCGAAACTTTTATTATAAAAGGTAAGAACACTAGTCACACACTAGTCGTGATGATGCACATTCTTTGAGGACTCATCTTCATTCTTTGTTAATACTCGTTCGTAATGATGCAAAAGAATTCAATATTTTGTCAACTTTCCAACGTTTGTCCGACAAAAATTGTGAAATAGTCAATTCAAATCAATGCAGTACACGTGCTGCTGTAGTTTGAACCGGTCATAAGAAATATTGGAAAACTATCTGTACCGACAGCGTAACAAAGCTAAAATGACAATGACAAGTGCTTTATATTTCCAAGATAACCGAGGACTGGTAAATGAATTCGGTTCTTTGAGTGCGCGCTCCTATTGCACTACCACCTGGAGACGGAATTTGGTATGGCATGGGTCCATTGAATTGGATAAGGTCGTTGATAAAACGGAAGTTCCAAACTATTCAATAAATTATCATTTACCATTCAGTGGCACTCACAATCAGACCTTTTTTTTTCCTATTAACGTAATGATAAGAAAATCCCAGTTTACACAACAGTAGCTAAAGCTTATACAACTTGAATATGCGTCATATTTCTTTGTACGCTCTGGTTTGGGTTGTTTGGATTTGTATTTATAAATATTAACATCAGCGTATCCCTTATAAGACAAGCAACTCTGTGTATGTTTGAATGCAGGGGTTAGCACTCAAATGGAGAAACAGACAAACAAACAAACAAAAGAAAAAAGAGTTTTTCGTCCACGTTGAGTCCTAATCTTTTATTTAACGTCATATGATGAGTCTCAACACATTTGATATGGGTTTGTGTATAAATGCCAGGAGTAGCCGGTCCAGTAATTTCATCTTACATGAAATGTTACACCCGTGCGAGAAATATGTTATAACGCATGCTATTTTCACTCGTCATCCGATTTGACCCTTTGGTTAAGCATTAACGTAGTATATAAGAATCACAAATAGAATGCCGTGTCCACAAGCCCATATACACAAAACTACCTAAACATAGAACTAGAACTAAAATGTATGAAGTATACATTTTAATCATTATCGAGTCAAAAATAAAAGGGGTACAGAGACGTCTGTCCACGTTCAAAATTTGGGGGTTTCCGCGATGACTAAATCCCGATAAACAAGCTTCTTAGATCCCAGACAAACATTCTCTAAAATATGTGTATCATATTATTTTCTTTCAACACGGCGGTAAGAGGAATGAATAGGAATTTATGATAATATGGACTACCTTGTGCTTTATTACCGCCGGTGAATCTGTCTTAGGACTACGACTTGCACAATAAATGATGTTAGAATACCACATTACAATTTACAAATGGCTTCGAATGGACAACTTAGGATAGACCCGCAAACACAAACTCTAGAAGAACTTCATTAATATTTACATTGCGATTCTTGAAATAAGTAGTTCCTTAAAGAAGAATTGTATTATGATAGGGACTTTTAGACTCCCGGGTTGAATCCATTATTTCACTTTTACCAAAGTACAAGACCCAAGAGAGAATGGACTACTTCGCAGGCAGAATTCATGTGGAAACTTTCAGTGACTTCGTATGGACAAGTTCTCATAAATGCATAGGAACTCCCAACGTAAAAATGCGTTCCGAAGAGATGGGTTCATGGAATTTCTAAATCTTTGGATTCAAGTTATTTACACAAGTAAATAAAGGGTGTTTCAGAAAAAGCGCACAGTTCTTTGTTAATATTTTGGCGTAGTAATGAAAATTTACATTACAGGCAATGAGATTAAACCGCTCAACAACGAAAAAAACAGAACCAACTGTGCGCTTTTTCTGAAACACCCTGTATATTGAATAAGGTATACAGGCCATCTGTCAACACAAGTTTAAATTCTTATAAGAATGGAATTAATTGTGAGAAATACCTTATGGCAGATAAATTAACTTCAGTCTGTGCCGTACAACGTACAAATTCTAACCGGCGTATTTGAGGAGGTATCAAACATAAAATTTGTACGAGATATCGATTGGGTGTGTAGACTATTCGGCTTCTTGAACATCTCTCTGCAGAATTCAAACGAATTTTGTAAGACTTGAGCGAATATATGCCAGGATTGGGTTGTGTTGTATTGTATTCGAAGCAACATCCTACCGATATTATATTTCTCTGGGATATTATATTTTACTCAGCGATCGGAATACCTCAATTGATTTCCATACTTTTCTCATTATATTATCAAAATCTCATATTATGGAGATTGGAATTGACGTGGTTTTTGTTTGCAAATTATGTTTATTGGTTTCCATTTGTGTTTATGAATGTTGATGCTGATGCCGATTGAATGTGTGCAAAATTTTCACAAGAATTTTCAAAGGCGCACCTTTGGCACGCGGACAAATGGGGGATGTGGTGAAAGGCAACAACTTTTGCTTTTTTTTCAGGGCTTCCAACTCCATTCCAATTTTACAACTCTCGCGAAACGCAATCTATTTTGGAAATCGAAGATTTGCGCTATAAACTCCCATCAATCTTATTAGCTTTGAAAGTGTAAAGTCATGTTTACTGTCAATGTTTGTACGGAAAGATTTATTGAAAGCTCATACACTAACCAATACATTCTATTTACTATTCGGTAGAATATTGTGCCTATAATGTGCATCATGTCGTGTCATAAATCCGTATTGCTCCCTACTCACAATTAGTATTGCAATGCCCAAGTACAATCCAGCTAAAAGTATGAATAGAGAATTTTGGTCAGTAAATAGGTAAAGATCAATGATGTGATAAAAGGAATCTAATGCAGAGGCTTTTGCCAATCCTTATATTCTCTAAATAAGAGCCCAATGCATCTTGAATATCTTCAAATGCACTGCACAAGGAATCCGGTGACAAGCTGTTCCGGAGTAAACGAGAATCCGGACTTTTGGAATCGAAAGCGTTTGTAGGACGGGGAGAGTAAAGAATTTTTGTATTCTACAAGGTACTTATTCCCTATATCTTCGGAATCGGTAAATCGAATCAATTGTATAGATAGTTTGCAGTTGAAATTGAATTCTTTGTATATATATTACAAAATGGAATCCGATTCCGCAGATAAATGGAATTCAGTGCAAATACTATGCAAATTAAAGTGAGAATACACCGGGAAAACCAGATGTTTTGCCTAGCTCAGAAATGTAAAATTGGCGAAAGAGATCCGAAAAGTGAAGCATACACCAACTGAGTGCCTGCAGGCACTCAACTATTTTTGAATAATTTTTTATAGCAAATATGGAGAAACTGTTCTCTCTCAGTTCAACCGAAAAGTTGTGAATTTCAATGGAATCTTGAACTAATCTTCACCGTGCAACCGTGCTCGGTTTATATGAGTACAAAGTAACCAGAACTACCTGGTTACTCATTAAAAATACTTTTTTTTTGAAAATCTGGTCCATACTTTGGAAACTATGAATTTTTGAAAGTGTTCATATTTTTTGGGACACCCTGTACATGGTTTCCAAACAAGGCCATTGAGTTTTCACACGAGAAACGGGAGAATAATTCTAAAAGAGCAGCGCTCTCAGGAAAGGCGGCGAATTCGAAATTACACCGCATCGTTTCGTGTCTGTCTGAAAATCAAAACATTTAGAAATTACGAAGAATTTCGTAAAAGTATTGTTCTAAATTTTTGACGAAATGGACGGTGATTTGTACGACGAGTTTGGAAACTACATTGGGCCAGATTTGGATTCGGACGAAGAAGAGGAGGAGGATACGCGTCCTGATGAAGATGATGGCGACTACGATGTAAGAAATCAAATTAATTAGTGACCGAGTACCTTACTATTTTTAATACATATAAAAACTTTTCAAAGCTACAAGTTTGGAACTAATGATTAAACAGTAGTTTTTGCAAAAATATCAGGTACTTTTAACTGACAAGTCAAATCCTTAAGTTCAACAAGGAAGATTTTCATTTAGTACGACTTTTTCTTTAGAAAAATAGCACAGTTTTGTTATGCTTTACAGGAGTACTAGTACTACCTATTTTTATTTACATAATTTTCTGTAATATAATTCATTTACTGTTCGTACCATCATAACTGATTCAATCTCACGGGCTAAAGGGATCGCTTAAAAATTGTGCCTCGTTTTGTGTAAAAAACAAAATTCCGCCGTGCATCATGGATATGACCGTGATACAATTTGGGAAAAAAACTCAAAAAACAACTAACAAAAAAAATTGAAGAATTTGAAAATACCGGATAAATTACGAAAGAAAATTTAAACAAAAAAATTGAAAAACACAAAAAGAGGCACCAATTTGAAGCGTGTAATATCCCTTTAGCCCGTGAAATTGAATCAGTTATGATGGTACGGACAGTAGTCGGAGAAAATTATTATTTGAAGTGTTAGAAATTGTCTCTTTCCAAAAAAGGCTACAAAATAATATATAATCACCAATTTGCGATTATTAGTTGTCATTAGGTGTGCATTCAATACGGAGTACATTTTAATCAATGTATGATTTTGGGACTAACATTTATTACATTATTTTATTTGCGCAGGATGACGAAATGGGAGAATTGGATGGACCGGATGAGGAGCAAACTTCAACAATGTCTACGAGCATTGTTTTACATGAAGATAAAAAATATTATCCATCTGCATTGGAAGTGTACGGGCCTGATGTGGAAACGATTGTACAAGAGGAAGACGCCCAACCCCTCACAGAGCCTATCATTAAACCTGTCCGAAAAATCAAATTTGAACACGTTGAAAAGGATTTGCCTCGGACAACCTATGACATGGAGTTAGTACAATTTCTTCTTTTCCCTCATTACAATTTTGTATCATCTTCTAATCGGTTTCAGAAAACGACAGACTTTGCTACCGAATTTATCTATATTGCAAAGCAATTATTATGAGCTTGATATTTTTATTTCAAATTCTAGATTTTTGGCTGACCTCATGGATAATTCTAACCTGATTCGAAATGTTTGTTTGGTGGGTCAACTACATCATGGAAAAACTAGTTTTGTTGACTGCCTTGTCGAGCAAACACACCCGGACTTACAATTGAACCCGAGTGTGGACAAAGCCCTCGTTCGTTATACGGACACGCTGTTGACAGAACAAGATCGAGGAGTTACTACAAAGTCCATGCCCATCACTGTCGTTATGCAGGATGCGAAGAGCAAGTAAGGATTTCTACAATTAATATTAGTATT
>JAQFYE010000575.1:0-33104 GCA_034694305.1 Protaphorura glebata
CTACGGTCAGGGGGTATGGGCCTGGCCTTCGGCCAGGGGGGGTAGCTACCACGGGGCAAGGGGGTACCTCGGCATCTGGGGTGCCATGCTTATTTCCCCATCTCCGTACAATCTCAAAAGTATTAAAGCAACTTAGCCACCGAGGTGACCATGTGAATCTGCATCACGTGGGCTTTCCTTAGACACCTCACTCGATTTTAACCCGCGGATACGGATATCCGCTATCCGCGAAACTCGCGGATACCGGTATTCGCGGCATCCCTATAGCGTATAGGTCAACTTACCGGTCGCGGGGACACGTTTGATGGTACGCTTAATACGTATTTTCAGTTATGATACACGGGTGCTCAATTCTGACTGATTGGTTTGAACATACGCCTCCAATTCCAATTCATTTAATTTCATTTCAATACTTTTTGAGGAGAGTTTTGAGATTTAATACAATAAATACCTTCGGGACAAATGGACTCCGTCCGTAAATGGATTTACGTACACGGATTTCCTTTGGGATTGCTATCACGCCAGCCTGTGGCTGATTAACTATGGATGGTTCTGGTTCTAATAATTGAAGTTGACTCGAAAAGTTACTAATTCAGTCGACTCTCATTCAAGGCCTACCCTGTGTTATCTAATGAGTACTACTACATGAGATAACTTTGAAAAATATACGTACTAGGCATAATAAAACGAACGTCAACCACATGTAATATACATTTAGAGAGCACTAGTGCGACATAATGTCTTTAATGTGTATATTTAATAATGAGAGATAAAGATAGGATTGAGCGTGCAAATAAGAATGCCCGCCTTCATAAGAGATTTTTTTTTGCCACCACAGTTTCCCTTACAAATGAGATAAAACCTAGAAACCTTAGGCAGTCCTCCTCACTGCGCCAGTAATTAATTTGGAAAACTGTTTCCGTCCATTTTGTTTGAACGAACTTGTGGTTTAGTTTAGTTTAGCTAGAATATGTTATGCAACGAAAAATTGCAAGCGTATGAATAACACTCAAAGTGTTGGTTAGGGATATAAGTTCGAACTCCACCTGCAGCAGATAACGATAGAATTTGTCAGTAAATACGTTTATGGAGCATTAAAGGGTCTTAACATTTTCTGTAATCTATCTTGTTTGGGAGTCAAAATGTACAACTGATTTGTGCAATAACAACCATAGTTTGAACTCGCACTAGAAATAAAATTGTGCGCTAGTACTACTAATACTGTTACAATCTTATCATAATTCGGAAGTGAATCTGCTGTGCAGTACGTTATAAATAAATAATTCAATATGCATTGCAAATAATTCAGGAACAAAAGGGTATCATCACAATTCATTCCTTCGCCTTGAAATAATTAGAACGATTTCGATTCTTACCAACCTCTAACCCCTTTTGTCTAAAGAATGAAACCTATGAACATTTTATTTTTATTCGGAAAAGGCGATTCCGTTTTTTGGTCCCCTTCTCGCTTGGTGCATACTGCACTTTTCCATTCCAGACTAAATTATTTGTGTTTGTCAGTAGCCAATTTGTCATTAGGATTAACTCGTTTTGTCGACTTCAGGGTTCTAGTCTAATTGCTCGATTTATCTATTGTCCTAATTCTGTGGTTCATTCCCGACTTGTGTAACAGTCGTATTTTGCGGTTCAGTCGTTTGAATGCATTTTCATGTACATACAATTAATTTAAATTCTTTTTTATTTTCAGTTCACCAAAATACATATTCATGCAAGTTATGATGTGAGCTGGACACCAAATATTCCAATACAATATTCTTCCACGTATGTCTTCTCGTTCGTAAAAAATGTTTATTCTTTGGGTGACTGACGCGTGGATTTAAAAACAAAGTAATAACAAACGGTCATTAGTAAATAGCAATATTTTAAGAATCAAGTTTCCAGGAAATAGTAGGAACATTATTTATTGGTTGGAGAGTTGCCAAAGAACATTGACTGTTGGGTAGATTAGTTTTCTACTGTTTTCCAAATAACTGATTGGTCGTTATTCCCTTGATTTTTAGAAATCAATCGGCATCGCAGACCAATTGAGCTTTTAAGTACGCGTTTAAAATGAGTGAGTCCAAGACGTCGGATTCAGATCTCTGCATCCAAGTATCTCTTCACACCGAAATGGAAAACAAAGAAAAGGCTTCCAAAGATGAAGTAACTCAGGGTTCTGTGGATGAGCCAGTGAAGGAAGTACTCAAGGCTTCTACTACTTTATCCTCTCTAAAGGGTGATTCCTCAGTTGAAAATGAAACTGAAAATACTTCCGAAGACCAAGGGCTGCCGAACTTAATTTCTCCTAAGAGCAGTCGTCAGAGCAGTTCAGAAACCAATGGAGATGAGGGTTTGTCGAGTGATGACCCTGACAAGGCTGAGATCAAAAAAGTGCCCGTGCCCTCGCCAACAGAGAAGGCTAATTTAACTTCTGAAGAAAAATTAGCTTCTGAAACAGGTACGCATCGTCTCTTGATCTCGTCGTATACTTAAATCTTTTTAAATTAATCATGAAACTTATACTTTCAACTCCTCAGGAGGAACCACCCCACCGAAAAAGGAAGTATCGAAACAAAAGGACAAGACTAATGATAGCAGTGAAGGTAATTTTGTGGACTTATCCTATTGTGTCTCCTGGCTAATCTTCAAATTCTCGCGTCCATGATATTTTTAATTAATTCAGGAGGTTCGCCACAAAGTGGTAATCGTTCAGGCAGAGGGGGAGGCCGTGGTGGTGGCGGTGGGCGTGATCGAATTGGGTCGCAACCACAGTTTCAAGGAAATAATTTTGCTGGGGCTTACCCGGTTCCGTATTTGCCGTATATGCCTGGAAATAATCGTAAAGGATATTACCCAGCTCCTGCCGTGGTACGCTTCCCCCCTCCACTTCTACCTGAAACACCCCCGTCGACTTTGTTCATTCCGGCGGGTGCCGGCGATCTGGCTTTAATTGAAGTTTTGAAACACCAAATGTGAGTGTCTAAATGTTTACAAAAGAAACTTGTATTTGTAATTTTTACGTCCATATTAAATTATAGTGAGTACTACTTCAGTGATGAGAACTTGGCCAAAGATGTTTACTTGCGGCGTAAGATGGACGCAGAAGGTTTCGTGCCGATTGACACTATTGCATCATTTCGTCGAATTCAAAATCTATGCGTTGATCGAGAGTTGATTATTGCTGCTATTAGGCAAGCAGCTAGTGTTGAGATGAAAGATACAACATTTATTAGACCTGCTTCTAGTCCGGAGAAATGGCCTGTACCGGATTCGGTTATACCACTGGATGATGAGGGTTCTCCAAAGATCCCTGGAACTGGAATGGAGGATCCGTCTCAGACAAAGCGATTCTTTGAAAATGGAGATGGAGTGGGACATGGTCTTAACCCCGATGTCCCGGAATTTGTACCCAAATCAATTTCTATCAAGAACTCTGTGCCTCACATTTCTCGATCGCCGTTGTCATCACTTCCGAAAAAGATTGGTATATATTTGTTTCAAAGTTTAGTGTTTCGAATTAGAATGGTTATTCTTAAATGTTCCTGTTTTTTTAGGAAGGGGAGGGGAAAGTGACCTCTTTAGTAGGTCTGGGGAAGGAAACTCTTTCGGTTCAGATGAAGCAAATTGGAGGTCAAGAAGTAGTCCGAGAGGTAATTATTTTTAAACTTTTATTTTTCATACTTTCAAACTTGTTGAAATAAATGTCATAATACAAGTTAATGTTCAGCTGTGTTTAAAAAGCGAACTTCATCTTGAAATTGAGCAAACTTTTATGCATAATTAGGAAGAAATAAATCTGGATCAAGCGAGCGGCAGTTCGGAAGTCCCACATTGCCCGATGAATTGCCATTCCAGTTTGATGAGGATATTAGAGATTCTTTACAGAAGGTCCAAAGACACTCAAGATATCATGGGTAATTTAAAGTTTAAAGTATTTTGCTCACCATATCCACCGTTTACCATAATATGTCCATAGAATTTTAAAATTATCCGATTTATAGTGCTGGAGAAGAATCTGACCACGACGATGAGTGGAGTGATAGTGAAATTGACAAACTCGTCATCGTCACCCAGAAATCATTTGGACGTGGTAGATCATATGCACAGCCAGTGCCTGGAGCCACGGAAGCACGAATGGAGCCATTGGAATCAGGGGCAAATAGTTTAATGACTGATGAACATGCTCAAGTGATCAGTGACGGACTCAGACATTATGAACAACACTTGTTTTCAAACATTAACCAGAGAGTCTCGGCCAGATTACCAAGTAGTGGCTCATTTCCTGGAGTCAGTGGGACTCATTTCGCTCCAGTACCTCCGACTCCGTTCTCTACACCTATTGGTTCTTCTCATCAGGTAAATGTTAAGTTATTTTAAAGATCTATTTTTTAAGCATCTATAATTATTTGAAATATTTTAAAACTGTTACTTGCTTGCAAATGTCAGATGCGCAACAATTCAGGCTCGTCTAAATCACGTCCTGGTCGTGGACAGCGTCAGGGCTCATCCAGATTTTATCCTGTAAATGGTTCTTCTGGTGGTAGTGATTACAACGTTGGTTGGATTATGGACTACAACCAAAGTGGATCGAGAGTCCGCACTACAAGTATCAGGTACCCGCGCGCATAGACACTACTTTAAAAATATTAAACCTATTTCAAAATGGAAACATTCATTTTCCAATGAATATTTCTGACGTTAAAATATTTGTTGAATTCGCTTTGAGCAGCAGTTCGGCAACGGGAGGAACTAGTCCAATTTCGTCCAGTCCAATTTTGTCCTTACCTCAGTCTCTCGGACAATTTCACCATCCATCTCATCGACTCCTTCAAGAGAATGGTTTCGTTCAGCAAGTTTATCGAAAATACCATGCTAGATGCCTCAAAGGTGCATCATTTTGAACTGTACAATTTGTTAATTTCCATTCATCTGTATTTTACAATTGAATTTATTTAACCAATAGAGAGAAGGCGAGCCGGCGCAGGCCAGTCCCCGGAGTTCAAGTAAGTTATTTTAATTATTCGCATTCGTCTTACGTTCTTTTCATACAGTTTTCATAAATATTCTCAGAAGTGACGTCGTCAAATTTTCCGAATTAATTTTTGTTTGATTCTTTCTAAAATTTACAAGTACACTCTTTCGATTTTGGTCATTTTTCCTGCGAGACAATTTCAATCAGAAAATGTATGACGAATTCAAGGAATACGCTTGGGAGGATGCGAAGGCGGGATTCAGGTGTGTAACAATATCAGAATTTCTTAGTTATTGTTCCTTATTTATATTGTACATTTTATTTATGTCCTATTTATATTCACTAGGTACGGGTTGGAGTGCTTGTTCCGTTTCTACAGCTATGGACTTGAGGCAAAGTTCAAGGACAATCTTTTCCGTGACTTTGAGGAAGAGACGCTCAAAGACTACAAAACCGGTGAGCTTTACGGACTAGAGAAATTTTGGGCTTTTCTAAAATACTATGACAAAGCGAGTGAGATTACTGTTGGAGACGAAATGAAAAAAACGTTGGAGAATTTTCAAACTCTAGCAGATTTCAAACGCGTGGTAAGTTCCTTGGCATTTAGAAGATATGAATTTGAAAAACTTTAACTCATTCAGTGCCTACGGCTGTTTTCAGAGTGCAGAAAAGGGTGTTCCTAGTAGCACAAGACTCCGAAGGGCGTCTCTACCAGGTGGTGGAACTGCTGCAGATCGTGTGGGGCCTTTGAAACAATTCCCAAGTGCTCGAAGGCGCCGCGCTACATCTGAATCGCAGTAAATGAAGAATGAAAAAACGACGAATCACAGAACGACACCATTAGGCTATGCTATGACTAAATAAATTTCGCATCCTACTGAAATCACGAATGACTCCTATTACATTGTGCTAATTTTAGCACTTACTTTGGCTTCCAAAAATTGGAAGTTGTGGCCTTACGAAACTTACACCTGAAGGGTACCTCGTAGTAGGAATACTTAATATTCAAGAAAATGAAAAAATTATACCGCGTAATTTGTGTTCGCTGCAATTACCAGATTCTGTCTTGACAATGTTCGAACAGGACAAAAGACAGAGTTGTTTAACCAGTTTAGTCACTGAAAACCCCGAGGCCTGAAGGCTGGTTTAAAGAGTATAAAATTTTTAATGGTTACTGTAGTGCATTGAAGGCCGTTTCCCCGCTGTAGTTAGGGCGTCCTTTCCAAAAAGGTCACTACTTTCGAGAATAACCGCTTGGTTTCAGTGGGAATTAGATGGTGGATTCGAAGTAGGGAAACAATCTCTTCTTGCCCATGTAATTAGTAACTACTTTCATTTGAACCAGTTAAGGTAAAACCGTCCCGGTTAAACGAGTTTTATTTCAAAAGAGTTGTCGCCATGAGTAAACTTAAAAATGCAACAAAAAAGCCCATATATATACTGGTGAGGTGTGGCTTGACAAGAATTACAGAATTCGTGCATGTATGGAATTTCGATACGCTTTAAGGGGGGTTGAATTTGAAAAAAAGTAACAAAAATTAAAATCTGGTTGGTCTAAATTAAATGGCCGACAGGATTTACTTGTCCTTGTGTAAATAGACTTTTCAACTTCAACTAGTGCTGCAAATGTACATTACGTAAGGTCGGGATAAATAATTATAAAAAAAGTACTTGCAGGTGGTTTAGAATTATTTTGGTCGTGTATTTGGTGGAACCACTTATTTTTACTCCTGACTATCTTTGCTCGTCGTCTTGGAATTGTTCTTGACTTTATTCATTCAATCGTTAGATGTGTGTGTAATTCACATAATTAGAAATATAATCAAACGACAAACTATGTTTTAAGCGATACACTCAACAAAAAAAAAAGAATAAAAATATATTTGTAAAATAATGTTACGCATAGAGTATATTACGTATACACTAACAGAGTGAGATAAGATGAGATAAACAATTTCGAAGTTATTAATTGCAAATAAAAAAAAATATCAAATATATCTATATGAAAGTAATACATTATAAATATATATCTAAACATACAAATAGTTATATTATATCTTTATAGTAATAATATTGCTTTATTTTTTGACCAACACAAAATGGAATTCGCTAGGCTGATGAATGATTTGGAAAACGATTGATTCGTATTAAAATTCCTTAGGTATACTTCTGAATGACTATGTAATTCGACTGACATTGGGATAAATGCTAGCCTAGCTTAATCGGATCCTATCTTTTCAGGAGTAATTGTAATTAAATTTAAATCGGCTGAAACAAAACAGTATTGGCCTAATGATTGGGTTGTTTAAACGAAAGGATTGAATTAATATAAGCCGTGTCAAAATAAAAATATATAAAGCCCGTTTACTCTACAATTCCTTGTCATCAAAATTGCGTGCCAAGCAATTCAACTGTGTCTGATACTTTTCGTTCATGTTTTTTTTTTGTGAATTGGATTCATATGTATTTTGCTCGTGCTGTCTTATTCAAGCATTTTGTTTTTGTAGTGTTAAGCAGTGGATGTTAATGTTAACTGTTAACTTGACACAATGTTCTTAAGAGTTTCACTAAATATAATATTATATGTAATGACTATTGTATATTATGCATGTACATGTATGTATCGATTGATATATAAACTTGCTTAGCCATAAAGTTACTTGTCTTGGAGGTTTGATCACTTATGACCATGTAATAAAAAAAAGTCTGCTCAACTCAAGTCGCATTAACTCTTTTGTCTGCATGTCTCGACCATGAGATTCTCATTTCAAAGTAAACATTTCAATTCTGCCGTTATCTTTATGTTTGTCTGGAAATGTTTTCGTCGTACGAGGAGTGTTCCCAGATTATTTTTAAGTGTGCTACGCGATGGCGTTTGAAGACTTCATCTTAATATAATGAATATTATTGTTGACGCATTCGTATTTTGTGTTGCACATTAGAAAAAAAGATCCTACTGACAGCGGATAAATCGTTATTGAGTGCCTAAAAACTAAAAATGCGTTGGGGCATTGAAAGACACAGTATTCCAAATTCGGATGCACTATATTCCTGACCCCTGACATGTAACGGAGGTCATACACGGGCGTATCAGCGGAATAGATTTATCCATCTATTCCATTTTTTCTGTAATCTGGGCCAGGGCGTGGACCTAATTGGTCAATTGGTGCATAAACGAATAAAAATGAATCGAAATTGAAGATCATTTTAGCCCGTAATACAGCTTCATACTGAATTGTTGAGCCGTGCGTTATCATATAAAAATGAAAATTTGGAATTTTCGTAAGTCTGAAATTGAAATAAGAGTATTATTATCCGAAATTAAAATAAAATTCATTATAGGTTCATTGCTACATTAAAATACACTTTCCAGGGACGTTCTACTCAAACTTAAAGAAAAATCTCTTCATACAGCTAATAGCCGCGGAATGAGGAAATAATTTTATGCGTTGGCAGTGGTGGCTACATACATAGAATTTAATATTAATAGAATAATTCCGAAGTGATCAAATAGTGAGTGTCTTATCAGAGTTTGAGTTGACAACAATTGGATGTATATGTGTGTACAAATGGTAAGAATACATGGGATGTCCAGTCCAGTCTGAGTCAGATACGTTCATCCTGTGTATTTTTACGAGACATGACGTTTTGACGTTCCTTTTGCTTTTGCTTTTACTTGGGACGAAAGGGTTGAAAGGATTTTAAAACCTTCACATTTCACATTCAGACCAACAAATCGTTCCACAAACGTTTTCCGTCCAACTCAAAAGATAAACACAGGAAGGGCTTTAGACTGCCGGCCGGAGCACTCCGTTGGGGCATTCAGACTAACACTAAACCACACACCATTACCATCACCACAATTAATTCACAACTAGTCTCCCAACGTCAGTCACAACATCCAATCACATCAAAATCAATCATATTTTAACACGTAATCAACCACACTAACAATTAGAACAAAAGTTTTGCCATGAGGAAGTTCCCGATCATGTTTTTAGAAATCATTTGGTGCACTCTCATCAATTTCATTGTTGACATTATTAAACGTGTGAAAAGTGTGTATGATCGTATGGTGTTGGCAATTGAAAATGATGAAGTATTATTTGAATTTGATTTCAAATGGGTCGTCATTGGAAGTGGTGAACGTCCAAGGAATTTAACAACTGTCACAATTTTTCCTCAAGATGAAGATACGGATGGCAATTCCGTGGATCATCAAAGTACAGAAAATCGTCAACTTGAAACACCGGTAAGCAAAGTTTTATAGCAGTCGCAGTTTGATAAAATTGGTTGGAGAAAAAGTGGTTTTGGAGTTAATGTTTGTTTATACATATAAGGAATTCTGAATTAATATAAATAAAATAGCCTATGTACGCCAGCACAAAATACTGAAATCTTTATCACTAAAGTTTCAGAAAAACATTGACATCACATTCACCAGAATCGTGCAGTAATTCAAGTGACAGTTTGAATATCTCACATCAAATAATCATGTGTGCATGCATACACGGTTAATTAAATATGTATAAAAATATCTTCTTAACATTCTTATATTTTTTTCCTGACGAAGAGGCCAGATTAGACTTTGAAAGCTCGAAATTAATAAAATAATGGCATCTGTTCAATAATCCATTCAAGAAAATACAAATTAAAAAAATATCCTCGATGAGAGACCCATTCGTTCAGTATGTTCAATAGTTATGACAAGAACAATGAAACTTCGGATTGTGATTTTTTTTATGTTGATTACTTTTTCCAATGGTGTTGTGTCATGGAATTATGACTAAGGGATTTTAAATTACAAATTTCGAAAGTGCAGGTGCGTTTATTGTTCTACATTGCTTTGTGTTATTGCATTATGCGTATGGATTGTGAGTGGATCAGTAAGAATTTGAGTTTATATCATATAAATTGGGCGGAATAAGACCTGTCCTTTTTTTATAACCCACATTTTCCATAAACTCCGAGTTTTCTGAGCTGAAAAATAACAACCAGTGTCCATCGGTATCCTGGACAGGTATTTCATGTCCAGCTTATTAATGGGAAGCAAATACAGATTCGGGAAAATTGGATACCCATAAATCCTAACCATCTCACTATTCCCCAAATACTTCGATCATTCAAAGTTACATTCGTTAGCGTCCAGTATTCGGGAAAAATACTGTTGCATTTGCACTTACATAAAGATCAGGACTTGGTGAATTTCCATGGACGGAGCGCAGAACAGAATATAATATAAATTAAAACTTGGCGAAAAATCGACGCATGATGAGGTGTAAAGAAAGGATCGGGGTTTAAAATTGGAGGTTAGACACGGAGATAGGATTTTCGGCCATGTTGAGTAATGATTTTGATGCAGTGGTTTTTGTCGAATTTATGAAGAGTACAAAAATTAAACTTACCTCAATGACAACCTGAGAGCCTAAGTGTGGTGACTGGAAAAGAGTCAACTCAAAAATTCCAATGTTTGATCTCCCCAGGTCAAGGTGAAGTTGAGGAAAAAGATAGAAATGTGGCAAGTTTGTCTCGAATTTCCTTCCTGCGCCTATGCATGGAAATTCGAGACAAACTTGTCACATTTTTGTCGTTTTCCTCAACTTTTTCTCAACTTCACCTTGACCTGGGGAGGTCAAACATTGTAATTTTTGAGACCTCCCTTAATTTAAGACAAAATTATCCAAAGTACTGGTGCAATGAGGCATTACGGAAAGGTTTATTATATGTATTGGGAAACTATGAAGAGGTTTTTGATGCAGTTGTATTAATCATGAAATGAAATTAATTGCATATTCTTTTTACTTCCAGCTTGGACTTTCTTGCAGTTATGGGCTCTACCGTCCAACGGAAGTGTCCAGATAGTCACCCGTTGTGCAAGAGACGAAGTCCGGTGTTACAAGACCACTCACGTTGACATTATACGAAGTGTGTGCCATGCAAAGAAGCTGTGAATATTGTTCTACTGCTTTTCAGACTTGAATTGTTTTATACTCTATTGAATGCGTTACATTTCCCACAGGGAAGAATAAATGAGTCTCATTTTGATATAACCTGAATAAAATAAATTATATCCAAGATATCTAGTGCTTATGCTTTCCGGTACTTATTTTTGGCCGTAGAAAGTTATAACCAAAGTCGGGTTGAAACGTACGGCATTTCCAATAAGGTTGACTAGACAGCTCTATTTGCCCAAAATTATATTGGACGTGATGGTAAATCGTTTAACGGAACACGCGCAACCGCCTACAAAATGTTGATAGTGTTGGTTTTCTAAAAAAAACATTCAAATGGGAAAAACGATATATTCATTCAGGGTACCGTTCGATGGTGCCACCGCTGGTTAATTACGAATCCTGCCATAACTTTAAGTGCAATTAAGAACAATTTCAGTCGAAATAAACAAATGGTTTAATTTATTCATCAGGAAGAAGCGCAAAAACTATTGATATCAAGACAGCCTTGTTAGTTGTTGAATTGTTGTTGCCAAATTATTGTTGGCGAATTGACTCATCCTTACGATTAATTTCTCGAAGAAAATAAATGATTGTGAGTTTCCGTTCTGACAAAGTATTCAGATTAGTTTCAATAGTTTATTTACAATTCATTATATTCAACTACACATAAATGTGAGGAATTCCTTTCAAATCCAACTGGCATTCACAATCGCATGATAATTTCAATACTCCGAATTCTTCCAAATGAACTTTATAATTATAAATTGTTGTGCCTGAATTTGAGTAACATGACTAGCTTCAAGATTCATGGACTACTAGATGTAATTCGTCAGATTACTTTTCCGGCAATTCTGGAGGATAGGCGTTGAAGAAAATAAGTCCACTCTGGTTGACCTAATCGGAAGAATTATACGCCATTATTTTGAGAGACAAATTACATATAACATAAATTAACAAATTTTGGAACTTACAAATGTGACCGTGAAAAGAAAGAATGAGAGCCCAATGGCCAATTGTATATTGTATTTCTTTTGCTCCGCGTCATGTTGTGCTTTCCATGATCCTTGAGGGACTGGCATTTCGTCCAAATGTGGTGGCTTCCAACTGGCAGCCGGTTTGTAATAAGATGAGTTTCTCACTATTAAGAAGTATTAAACAGAATTGAAATTTAATGACGGAATGCGGGTCGGTGAATTGAAATGATAACATGGTTGAGTTTTCTGGAACCATAAGCTTATGCCCTTCCCTGTATCACTGTTCAAGGCGAGCATTAAATCTTTTCAGATGTACCGTATGGAATTGCTTTTCAATTTCAAGTTACGCTGTTTTAAAATTTTTGTATTATGTCGATTCAGACATGTGTATTGCTATTCCTAAGATTTTGGGGAAAATGGCCACCTTGACCATTCTGCATTAACCTAAGTACATTCGTAATTTCCTTACCATTAATACTCATCGGAGCAAGAGGTGCTCTACATGCCAAGAGCACTCTGGCAGCTTTCGCGACAAACGCCCGATTATTCATTCTTGTCGGCCACAAATATTTAATTAAAATATGAATGGAGGATTTAGAATTTGGATTGCCTCAAGTGTATTATATAGTTTACTTGAGTGCAGCAGTTTGAAATTCGGAGGTTCTTTCTGTACGGCACCCGACTAAACAGTTCTGCGACCTACTCGGAGAAATCGGAACCCGGGTGATCGTTAGTTTTTACCCGGATTACAGGGAAGCACATTTCACGTAAAAACCAGACCGACTCAAGAATTATTCCTCTATATCCCTGGAAGAAATGATTTATCGGTAGCTAATAAATGAAATACCACTAGAATTAGAGAAACTAATATGCCGTTTATATTCTACTGAAACAGTTATACGAGTTTCAACTCCAGATTCGGATGAGTTACGAGAATCTTTGAATACCTCCCACTCGTCATTTTAAAAGGCCAATCCAAACTTTTAAGTTTGATTTGATTGTTCAATTTTACATATGCAAGGGGTTCCTTGTGAGTCCCTGTGTCCCTGTAACCCTTGCGACGGACGGAACGAGAGTATATTCGGTAACTTCGGTTAGAACATTTTGTATTATTTGTCTGTTGTGTTGTCAAGTTGGTACGAAATGTAAATTATGTTTCTCTCGGAAATTGAATCTCTTTGATGAACGGCTTTTACTACTACTGACTAGGCGTGAATGGTAAACGATGATTGTATACTAACCTGATTGGCTAAGGTGATAAGTTACGATGACGATGACATCTATTGTACTTACTTATATTGGTATTTTTCCTCTCAGTTATTCCTTTGTTGTTGGGAAAAAGGTCCGAATGTTGACAACAGTTTTCTCAAAATCTTGACCTGAATAAAAAGAATTTAACTAATTAACTAACTAATTACGTCTAGTAGTAATTGAAATTATTGATATCCGAATGGCGAGACCAGAGCTTGAAGCTTATTTTGGACGTTTGGGATTTTTTCGGATTCTGCTTACGATTGATTTTGCCAAGTTGGCTTCGGATAAAATACCAGTTTGGTAAATTATATATTTGCATTAATTTACTTTTTTGATACCTGCTACAAAGAAAGAAGTACTAATTGGATTCATACTTTCGCTTTATTTTTTTCAACTTGACTTCGCCATGTAGTCAATATATGTATTTTACTAAATGGATTGTGCATAAGGATTCAGTCTTGTAGATGGTGCACGCTAATACGTTCCTTGATTTAACTAAATGTCATATTAGTAGACAATACAAAATATAAAAAGTTGCTGAAAAATATGGATGGAAATATGGACTACAGATGTCTCTTCAATATTCGAGCACAGTCACACAATTCACAGTCCCAGAATATATTTACTTAGAAAGTTAAAGATGAATCCAAAACGACAACTTAATATAATATTTGTATTATCTTTGAAATATTTAGTTTTCTCCTTTTGTCCACTCCTCAAACATATTTTAAACTTACTCTATTGGGAAACCGCATTAAATTTATAACATTCCCCATGATTTCCTCGTCGCGTCGCATCTAATCGCCGGCATGCCCTTCAATCATTTTTTAAAGTCGACCCAACACTGCAGTGAGCGAACAAAGCATGACCGAAGAAAGCAAATAATAAGATAGGTAAACTAATATTCAGTGAATTATATGTCGAGCGGAGTGAATTAATACCGAATATATCGCATGGAAAGCGCTGTTTTCGCCCCATGGAATATTTTACATGCATAGTCGAATTAATTGCACAAGTGTTTTCGTATTCCCTTGTTTGATAGCTACAAAAAAGAACATAAACACCAAAGTCTGGAAACTGTGAGAAGAGTTGGACACAATCGCCTAAGACGAAACATAATATTCAGCAATTAAGGGATGTTTGCTTTCAGTGCACGAAATCGACGATAACCTATATTAAGAAATTGCCGAGACATCTTAAAATTAGTCAATTTGGATAATAATTTTCATATGAATATAATTCGACACGGTTGAGTGGAGCTATTAATTGTGATTGATAGGATGATAGGTATTAAGCATATTTACTCTGTGTAAACTCATAACAGAATAGAATTTCTATCCGTCAAAATTAAGGTCAGCCATTATGGTCACTCGATAGCACATTACGTACGTCATTGCGAATAATCAATACAACGTATACACTTATGTATTTCAACTTGTATTTTTATAAATTCTTCGTCTACGTATTTGTCAAATTGACGACGACTGATGGATGCTCATATTTTTCAATTCGAAATGCTAAAGGAAAAATGAAGTTTAAACTTTTGAAAAATAAGTCCACACTTTTTCACAAAAGTTCTGAGTAATTTTATCATACTGGTATCACATTAGTGCGGTACGCATCATTTCAAAACTGATAGGCAGATGTTCTTTTAAAAAATTCTTAAATTGATTACGTTTAAGATGTCAACGCCAAGATCAATCTAGTTCAGACCTGACACTGACAGTCATGCAGCTACTATTAACGCTATTAGTCTTTCCAAGTAACTCACTTGCGTATTTGACAGACAGTCCCTAGGCTTATTTCATCACCAGAATGATTATGACGAATTAAAGGTTTTGACTCAAATTAATACGAGCATGGTGATCAAATATCGAACTCTCGGGGTAACTTCCACAAACTATGATCGTGTATATATGGTCACCGGTCAAATCATTTGGTCAATAAATGGTACATTCCGAAAATTGAGAACTGACGTTATAATTACTTAGGATGAATCAATGACTCGCTCAATCAATATGACATACAAAATACTTCAGATACAATTATGGGGTTAGAGATTCGCTTAAAATGAGTGCAGAAGCGGTATTATCCTAATTTTATTATTTCTCTTATTGATATTGATTGTTTCGGAGAAAATAATATCTGCATAAGATGAGACTAGGAATGATAATTTGCTCTAACGGTGTGTGTGCCATTCAGAATTAAATAAACACTATTTAAATACGAGTTTCTTCCATTCGAGGTGTAATATATGTACATATAGGTAGTACTTTTTGTAAGGTGGGGCACATTATAATGACATTATAAATTCTTTTTTGGAACTAAAAAATATCTTAGAAATAATTTGACCCGCCCTAGCCTGTATTCGAATTGAGTAACTTCGACGTACTCTCTATTTATAGAGTGGATAGTTTCGGAGATAAGATATATTCCGGTTATAACAAATAATATTGGGAATTATCAGTTGTAGTACTTGTCATGCTTGTTTGTGTTTGTATGTTTTTTTCTCGATCTGTTCGAGTCATAAACCAGTTGCATTCAGTTTGCCGGGCTACGAAATTTCAATATCGCAATGAATGCTTCGGAATATGACGTTAAAAGAAACCAAACCAAACCAAATCCTCTCAGGTGACCTTGCTATTCAGTTCACCATATATAGCATAAGAACACTTCCGTCGGAAGAAATTCTTAAGCAGAGGTTTAATACATGTTTATTATATTCCGGATTCCGGGTATTTAATCTGACGCAAGTTGAGCATGGTGTCCCTTGTAGAATACAACGGTTGAATTAGAATTGGGCAAGGTTCAGTCAGCTTTTGCATCAAAGTTCTCAAAGTTCGCAATTCCCGTTCCCATTCGTATTCACATTCACACAGCACATTAGGTATGAAAACGGATGATGAAAGAACAGGCTCATCTTGCAGACTAATCGTATGTCATGAGCCTTGCTAATTTATTAGAAAACGAGTTAAGACCAACTTTAACCCATTCATGTTTTAATGATAAGAGATGAATGGGGTTCAATGTGCAAATGATTTGATCATATACATTTAGGGAGGATTTATCAAATTCAAATCAAATGAGCGAAACTCTTTTTGGACCCATGAACTGCACTCATACGCCGAATTACATTTGCATCATACTTTTTCTGACGTTTGACTTTTTACTATTAACTACCCTTTGTAAAGTTTACAAACACTGAGACGTCAGGATCTTTCATTATCACTCCAAATAATTTCTTCAAACTGTAAACATCATCCTTTCGATAAATTCTTCCACTGTAAACATTTCAAATCTCAAGATATTACTTGTCAAAATGTTTGTCAATACATAGTGGATTCAGGATTTCAGTAAATATTCTTTGTTGATATTCTTCAAGTATAAAATACCTACTCTTTAATCTTCGGTTTAATATAAACGTGTTTTGCCAACTGACAGGAGACCTGTTGCGTTTTTCAACACAGAATTTAAGCTATCAACTTATTCTTCAAAAAAAATAATTTGGTAAGTAACACTTTTGTTTTCTACTACACTTACACAATGCAATGGCATATTAATATAGTTAATACTAAAGATACTTCGAATTCTCACAGTACCTCAAAAATATTACCGCAAAATTTACCAAGTAGATTAGGTGCATCAATCGTAATTTGCTTTATTGCTTTCATGTAACAGAAGACACTTTTAGTAAAACGTGTTGTGCATTGTGCATCGATGATTTTAGTGGTTTGGGCAATGCGATGGATCCGATTAATCAATACCTTAATTTAATTTACAAATTTATTTTTGGACTCTGTGCTATCGATCTTTCGTAGAAACAAAAGTCGAGAGTCGAAAGAAGCCTTTCGCGAATTCAGCAGAAAGGCACGACATAAACATGTTTGTTTTGTGAACGTTAAATTATCGATTGTAATCAGCATATAAGGAAAGTTCGTACAATTTCGATCTGAGGACTTTTGCTACTAGCACTTGATATCACAAGAACTAAGATTATACAAAATTAACCTGCGTGTACTGTGTACCTTCCTCTAATTTGTACCAGTGCAAAGAGATTTTCAGATTGCTGCTAATCAAATTATTATGTAAATTGAAAATGAATCTCTCCTCTTGCACGGTTAATACTGACGACATTTAGACTCCGAGTATAAAATTGTTAATGGGAAGTTTCATAATAGTACACTATATATTGTTGAGATTAGAATGCCTTAATAAGTTATATAATATTTCTAATTGTATACTAATATATTATACTAAATAATAAGTCTAAATATTTAAAGCAGGTTAAAGGTTGTATTCACACTATTGTATTTCAAATTAATTATGTTTGTTCATATGCTGAACATTACAGACTTTATGGTTTAAACGCACTCGCAATTATTTTAAACCACTCTGGTAATATCCAGTTCGTCCCGCGATGCTTGATATAGTTAAATTTTGATTTTCAAAGAGTTGTACAATCGGTACAAACCCATTATGCATTGCAAGGAAAAATACTCCGTCTGAACAATTATTCTATAAACGTTCTCAAGTTTCCGCCTGGTAAAAGTGTTCCGGTCAAATGATTACCCAATTCTCCTGACACTTTAACTGAGATTATCTTTATAATGACTAATCTTATTGCTGACCTTCTATGGCTTATGGTGCGGTTGACAGAGCTGCTGTTAAATGACGTTTAAGTTCAAGTTCAAGTTATTAATGTATCTGAAAGCGAGTCTGCGATCAGAGTTTAGACAAATGCACTCGTTGAAACCGGAGGAAATCAAAGTCTCTTCTACTGGTTTAATCATTTAGTAAGTTAGCTCCGCGGAACTTCTTGAGTTTCTCACGCGATAAGTCAGAACCTCTCCAAAAGTATTATAAATAATACATCTAATTAATTAACATTCGCCGCTAAAGCGTAATTAAACACCATCTCGTATTGTTCGAAGAGTGTTTTGGCCTAGAGAATGTAGTCCAGTAGTATTAGAATTTCCATGCAGCAGAGAACATAGATTGGCCGCCTGAACAATTGAATTCAGAACATATGTAGATGTAGGAAAGGCGAAACAGCAAGAAATTACTATTAAATGAGACATAGTTACACATTATGCCTTGTTTCATACATACAAGTGAATCATAGTCGTTTTATGCGAATCGTTCAAATGCGCTGATCAGTATTAGCAAATGGCAACACAGTCCATCCTTTGTTAGAATGAATGGTTCTAACAATTGCAATTCTGCAGTCTGGAGCTGTATAGTATAAGACCTAACGCTGTATTTTGTAGAGGATAAACTGATACACATAATGCACCTTTTTTGCGATCGTGCGAATATTAATAGCGAAGTAAGGACGTGACGTATAGTGTGGAGACTCACACCTCTTGTGCCGAGGATTTTTGGCGAATCCTAGCCCAGATTCAGCACAAACTTGCCTATCTCTGCAGTTCCAACAAGAGTCACACCACTCTCCGCAGCCAATCTCAGCTATTGCGACATAATACATACATATCATTTCCAGTCTAGGGTCCGCCGCATTACTTGTACCCAAGAACAGGAAATTGATAAGAATATGTATAGGCTTCTGATTCTATATATTGAGCAATGAAAGCACACATTATAAGTACATCTCCGTGTCCGAACCGATGATTTTTAGCAGGATTTTTGTTCCAGATAAATACTGAGTAGGAATTGGAAACATTATTTTTACAATGAATATTTGATTCACAATTTAATGAGACAATTTTATTAAAATACTAAATCATCAGTAACACTGCCTGTCCCAGTTTTGATGACAGACAGGATGGCGGCGAAGTGTCCGTATGACGTCTCGTTCACTTGCGAATAAAATGTTGTCCAATTCAGAATTACGATTCCTTGATTTTCTCTTCAAACTATTTCTGAACAATCTATTACGCTTGACTGCATTCAAATTGTAATATTGTCATCTAACAGAATTTTCGACAATTAGGGATATGTGTGATACATGTGTATGTATATTGGGAACCCCGTGAAGGTTACAGGTAATTCATGATTCATGAACTTATGGAAAGCCCAGTAAAAGTTGAAAATGGGAAGAACCGTATTCTGTCCTAATGGGTTCTTAATAGGAAATTCCTGGACGGCTTGATTTAGCTGAGAATTGTACATTCTATTCTGACTGACCGTCCGTGCTGAACTGTATGTCTGTTCCAACGCCAGAGATTCAAGGTTATACACTCTAAATATAAATGAGTGCACGCAAAACTTGCTTTAAATCAGGTCTCCTTGTATATACTATTTATACATTTCTAAATGATCGCTCTTGTCACCCTGACCCTGACAAGGTTGGAGATCTCTTCTCTTCACCACCTATAATGAATACGTAATACTCAGCAGGTCCAAATGTACTCCTGTAATGTGACCTATCAGTCGAATCGAACCGGCTCAAATCTTTCCAGCAGTACCCTGGCCTAAGGTGATGGCCTAAGGTGAGCGTACTTTTGCATTTTAGAAGAAATGCCACTTAATAAAGAATCCAAATCCAAATCCAACCCTGAAATATATTTAAAATCAACTTTCTCCAACCTTGGTTGACAGAAACAAGGTTCAGTGGCTCAGTTAAAGTCAATTTTCAGCAACTATTTAGGTTCACACGACGCCATACAACTCAACCGTGTAGCGTATTATTATTAATCAATATTTAGTATTATTTATCGCCCCATAAATTACTTCTTCCGGGAGAGAACGTCGTGTAAATTGCTGTTTCTCGAATTTGAGATGTGCCACGCATTGTTATATATAACATAGATCAGATAAACCCTAATCTGTCCTGAATTAAGTTTCGGTAACACCTACAAAAATGTCACCCTTATAAGATACTACAAATCGCTCGTATACGGGGGTCACTGTATACTATAATTTACCACAATATGAACTATTGCAAATGATTTGGAAAATTCTGTAGTATATAATGTTACAGTAAAAAATGCATACGGGGGACCCTGTAAATGTTGAAACGACCTCATAATCTACATAAAATATTAGCAATCGTAGAGGGGACCCTATAAAATGTGGTAATATGCTGGAGGGACCCTGTTGAAGTGATTTCGTCCGTAGTACGAATACTACCACTACGTGAAAAACTGAGGAGATATAGTTTTCTAAACGGAAATTGTGCGTTATAAAAGTGAAGTGAAATGTTTCCTCGTTCATTCAGTGAGTTGGTAGACGAAGGACAGGTCGCTCAGTCTGTGTCAAATTATCAACTATTCTTCACTAGCCACAATTCATTTTAACCAGTCATTTTCCACTTTCAGTCCATATTTACTAGGACCTACGGGGTGTTGGCAATAAATCAAATCAAATCAAAAATCTCTCACTTCACTCCGAAGGATATAATATTAAATAATTTTTGTTTACTAAACTGAACCGGGAAAACCAAAGGTAAATTCAAATATTAGTTATTGTTTACATTTATTCAGAAAGTGACATTTTCCGTAGGTGACAGTTTCATCTTAATAATAATTATTTAAACTTACAATTATTGTAAGTTTAATATGAGAAATGGAACTTTACTTTGGAATCAATTAAAAGTCCAAGTTAATAACAATTCTCAGTGTCACTTTAGGGGCACAACTTAAATTGAAGACTTAATTAATCTAGTAGTATCTGAATATGCTAATATCATTAAATTTATAGAAATGGCATTCAGTTCTAATTTTTCGGTGTGCATGCGGGTTATAATTTGACCAAAAATTTGACCATGCATGCACTGTTTTCCTGAAATTAGTTCCCAGACCAGTTATTGTTCCTTTCTTTATACATTGCATGTACCGTGCCACGTGCTTGAATGCGTGGCTTTGGAAAAGGCAACAACAAGGTTAACTTACCTGCCTGTCATTCATTTCTGCCTATATTTCGATTGTTATATTTTAAGTTCAGCTTATAAATAGAAAAAAGGAACATTTGAGAAATGTATTAGTAGTTTTATAATACTAGCTAGCTATATGATACTAGTGATCTCCTGTCCCGGTCCGGGCACGGGCAAAAATCAATAGTGGACGGGCCAATTCAGTAGCAAACGGGTGACTCAAAAACTGTTTCGATTTGAAAGGAATTCACTCTAGTATTTTGAGTAATAATTTCTTAATACATACTACTAACTAGTGTTAAAACAACTATTAAATTGTATATTCCGTGTCCATTGGGCATCCTTTGTATGAATGACGGTGATTCAATAAATTCGTTTATTTTGATATTAGAAAAAAATACAAACCCTCAGAAAAACTGTGAGACTTTTGTTTGCTATTTTTGGATCGGCAAAAAACTAATTTTGACAAGTTAAGAGTTGTTCGTGTTGGCCAAAAATCAGCTGACATCATAGTCATTATTCTATAGGTACTTGTGCCGGCTCATTATTTGCTATTTCGTTCAAGTTCAATCCGCACATTACGTGAAAGTCTTGTGCTATATTCAAATCGTAAATGAAAAAAACTGTGTTAGCGTGTCGGTTATTGCTCAAGGTTAACCAAATGCTCTCCGCTAATGCAAACTGAAAAGTTCTGTCTATATGAGAGTTTGAGTTAACCACACGATGCCAAACCCACATCAGAAGAATAATTACTGGAAGAGTTTGACTTTAGGGTTATGATAATATGACGATGGATATTCTCCCGTCTAAAAAACTAGCTACCATTATATCTGTCTTTAGCATATGCACTGTCTAGAAGTCAAAGTCAAATTGTACGTGCTACTGACTAACTTGATTATTGCGTAACTGAACGTAAAGCCATTATCTTATTCGTTCGTTCCATTTTTTTATTCTCTAGGAGGATTTTTTGGTGTTTGAATACATACTTCCCAACTCCTTCATTAAGAACAGAAGACGATTGACGTGGCCATAAGCCAAAAAATAAACCGCTTGAAAATAACAAACTTGAAGGAGAATTTACACAGTACACAAGGAAAGCGAGGAAAATTACAGAGGGTATCAACAAGGCAAGGAACTAACGTCATGACATTCGAATTGAATGCGTGTATTTGTATCATTGTACTCTTGGCTCTAATTCAAAATATTTTTCTAAATAGAAATCCAAAGGAAAAAAATCCGGATATTTGAGCGAGCCTACTGCGGAACTGCCGACGTGTCCACGTCGCCAACTTATTTATTCATTTGGGGGAACTTGAACTCATTTCTATTTGAACCAGGAAGTCACCAATCTTTGGTGACTTTTTGACGAGAGCAAACGGTCTAAAATTAAACAACATTTTCAATGGCGAAGTACTCTCCCCTTATTAGTAATGCTTTCCGCATATTTGGAAGCTCCCCTTCAGTGGTAAGTTCTGGCAAAAGAAAGTACACCAAACATATCGCTCCGGTGGTTATTTTATTATAATCTTAATATTTGTATTTTGCCAATTTTTAGGCAATTGGAAAAATACAAGGAATAAGTGCCCCAATATGCCAGTACTCCACATCATCCCCTGATGGAACTTTTAAGGTAACACTTGGCTTTTGGACCTTTACCAAAATTTGGATATTTTGGAAGCCTTAATTAATTTAATTTGCTTTGCTTAAATTCAGTATTCTGACTTGCAAGTTCAATTAGCTGGTCCAACTCAATTAAAAGTGAAACCGGAAGTGTCCGACCTTGTTTTTGGAAAGAATTTTACCGATCATATGTTGGAAGTTGCATGGGATAAAGACTCTGGATGGACAAAACCAGTCATTTCTCCACTTCATGATCTCCCAATTCATCCAGCTGCTAAAGTTCTTCATTATGCCCTTGAGGTCAGTAAAAAAAACCCACGCCAAATGACAGCCTACCGCAGCCACCACGCTAAATTTTATATCTGAACGTTGTTTGAATGTGCACAGTTGTTCGAGGGTATGAAGGCTTACCGCGGGCAAGACGGGAAAGTCCGACTTTTTCGTCCAGATTTGAACATGAAAAGACTTTTACGTGGAGGAGCGCGGTCTATGCTTCCTCAATTTGACGGTGACGAATTTTTGGAATGTTTAAAACGTTTGGTACGAATCGAAGAGGAATGGATTCCACATTCGGAAACGTCTAGCTTATACATTCGTCCAACATTTATTGGAACTGATGTGAGTTCCCTGAATATTATTATATCTAGTATTATGGTATTCCATTTTGGTATTATAATTAATACTATTTTCCCTACAATTCTGTGTAAATAGCCTTCGCTTGGTGTAGCAATGTCAAATCGAGCACTTCTCTTCGCTATTCTTTGCCCAGTTGGACCATACTTTGCAACAGGTTTTAAACCAGTCTCCCTTTTCGCAGATGCTCAGTATGTTCGAGCCTGGCCAGGTGGATGTGGTGACACTAAATTAGGTGCAAATTATGCGCCAACTGTCTATGTTCAAGTACGTTTGTGTTTCTGTTTTCACAAGTATTCTTTTTAGTAACGAAAATAATGAAGTGTACTTAATTGAGTATCACTTGCTTACAGAAAACAGCAGAAAAGGCAGGTCTTCAACAAGTTCTCTGGCTTTATGGTGAAGATCATCAACTGACAGAAGTGGGAACCATGAACATATTCGTAGTTTTGAAGACTAAGTCTGGAGGTACACGAAATTCATTTTTGCGTCTTATTGAACAGGCCGACGATTTGAGCAATTAGTGTGAAAATGGTGTCAGGTTTGATTAGGGAAAACTCAATCGATCTCCGCATTAAAAATAGACGATAGACAGCTGGATAGGATAAGAACAGCGAGATAATATGACACGACAGGTCGACACACTCAATGCTTAAAGTTGCAAGTGCATTTGCTCATTTATCGCGTTCTACTTTCGCTTCTCTGTTGCAAGAATTGAGCAATGAGTAATTAAATTGCGTAATTAATAGACATCATCAGGATTAATTCTATCAGGCTATGCTTAAGATGACTTCTATAAGTAAGTGAAGTTAATAACTTTTGAATTTGTAACAGATCGTGAGTTGATAACGCCACCGTTGAACGGTCTCATCCTTCCTGGAGTAACCCGGCAAAGTATTCTGGATTTAACGCGAGAATGGAAAGAGTTCAAAGTCACTGAAAGATCGATTACTATGAAGGAAATCATCGAGGCAAAGAAAGAAAAAAGGGTAAGATTTCAATTTGAATGTCATTTCATCGCCCTTCCCGAGTTTTATATTGCGTAAATTTTTGCAGTGAGTTTGCATTTTGTAGTAGTCTTATGTCGTTGCGGACCCATTAATTAAGACTTAAGCGTGCGTGCTTGCTTTAGTTCTCGAGCGTTAAATTGTATACGTACTAGACGATATTTTCTCCTAATCATAAAAATATATTGCAATGACGGACTATTGCACATATGATTTCCTAATAACATGTTACTTTTATCTTTATTTTAGCTGCTGGAAGTGTTCGGTGCTGGTACAGCTTGTATTGTGTGCCCAGTAAGTGCAATCGCTTACGGTGGAGAGAAAATAGAGATTCCAACGGCGGATCAGCCTGAGCCGATTTTTACGAAATTGATTAACACGCTCTCCTCCATATACTATGGACAAATATCTCATCCTTGGGGAGTTCTAGTCGACTAAGAAGTCTTTTTTAGAGGGACAGAAATTAAGTGTCACTTGCGAACGTTCAGTGACCTTTTTTTTCTTGTACAGGAAATTCCACTTCATGACTAGTGTTTAGTAAATATATTTTTTTAGCAGCTCATGACGTAGAGCACCAACCTTCCGGCCCTCTTAGAAAGAAATAACTAAACAATTCGACTTCGAAATATCCATCTGATCTGAGCGCGATTTTCGTCGGAAATATCGCTCTAGTTATAAACGGAAGGAAATGTATGAAATATATTTTATTGAATATTTTAGTAGAGCAAACGTTTACTTGAAAAGTTATAGATTTAGTCATTATTTTTTCACATGCTATTTTCAAGTCTACTTATGACGTTATTCTGACAAAAAATGGTTACCCTAAAATATTTGAACGAGAGTAATGGGTGTCATAATGTCCCTTGTAGATTACCAAACTTTGTGAACACAATTGTGCTATTCAATAAGTCACGCGCAATAATGTTTTTCGAAACGTCGTCGACGTCGATCGAAATTATCTAAATGTACTTAAAATGTACTTGTCAGTGCTCGTCGATTTCAGTCTCACGCAATAACACTACCTGATGTCTCCTTACTTCGAAAATACGAATACCAAGGAGTTAGAAAGTTTGGGGAATAAACATTTTCGGGTCTCACGATCCACAAAATATGAATACCAACACTCTTACACTCAAATATTTGAGTTGAATTTTAAAACATGGGGAATATACAATTTTGGTCCTATTTTTAAAAATATTAGTACAAACACTTTTAAATCCAAATGTTCTAGTACATTAGTGAATATGGGGAAATATATGATTTTCGGGACGGACTTATTGAGTCCTAACACTTAGCGAGCACTGATTCCTGTTACCATTAATTACCGTACCACGTAAATTATACCAACTTGAGTCATTTGAGACAGAATTATCATTAACTACTAAAGTATTAATATTCAATAATAATGTAACATCCAGTGTGATTTTAGTTATTGTTCTGAGTCAAAGAGTCGGATGGTAGTATTTAATTTTAATGTACTTGCATGTGTGATTAGACTTAATTTTACTAGAACTAGATCAGGAAAATTGAGGAATCCTTGACGAATTCTTTTGAAAAGAATCTCATTTACTGTATTCTCAGACACCTAGATTCCACAGAATCTCAGTATTAGGGGTAAGTAATGATAGTTTTAATGAGCGGGATCTGATTAGCTAAGAAGGGAATTATGATATAACTACTGTTCTCCAACCGCAAAGTAGTTCATAAATAAATTAATGTATAGTGGAGAACTTCTTCACACTGTGATACGCCACAATTCATAATTCAATTCAGAATGTGAAATAAAATTTTAGTTCATGACACAACTTTATCTGCTCGTGTTTTTACTCATTCATTATTCCACGTCATTATTGCCTTGCGAGTCATCTCGCTGAAATTAAGCTTCTTTGTTTCTGTTTCTCCGGACGTGATTCTGTCCAGCCAAAACCAGAAATGCAAAAAAAATTCTTTTTGACATATTGCTTCAGGAATGCGTCTATGTTCCAGCAACATTTTTCGATGATTTACCAGTAATTTTTAAATGAAGTTATATACCATCTCACGCAAATTTATTATTTCTTGGTTTTCTTTTCTTAAAATAATCCCAAATATGACCGTTAGAATGAACTATTACAATGTATGAATTTTTGAACCTTTGAACTTTTTGAACATTTCATACCATAATCTTATGCAAATTTATGATTTCATGGTTTTGTTTTCTTAAAATAATCCCAAATATGACCGTTAGAATGAACTATTACAGTGTATGAAATCCATCAGTGATATGACGCATACTAAATAGTAGATAGATGTATTGAATTTATTTTTGCTTGTCGATATTTTAGCGCGTTTTAATTATTTTTAATTTGTTCGTTAGTGTAACCACTCAACCTTGTGTAAGATTTAGTTGATTCTATGTGGACAGAAACAAGCCAACGCCGGCTTGAATCCACTTTACATTTTCCCCATAAGATGGAAAGTCCAGGCTCCCAATCAATTTCTGCCTTGACTCATTGTAGTAAAGTGGTACCGAAATCTGTTCTCCGACTCGACGTCCTTCAATTTCATTCTATTCAATGAAATTGAAATGTCAGAATTTGTTCTTTTAATGACAAACATTATTTGAATAACAAGGCAAACCTGAGGAACCCAAGCAATTGTGCAGTCCGTGACCTTAACAATCGGTGTAGACTCCGCAGTGTTTTCTACTAATTTCATTCCATTGAAGGAACATCCCTCTAATAAAAGTCCAGTCAATTTACAAGTGAATCTGTTGGCTGGAACATATGATTTGTTCCAAGCACAAACAAATCCAAGTTCATCCGTAGAGACTTTTAATTTTCTAAAAGTTACAAAATTATGGTAAGTATGCAATACATCTTATAAGAAAATAAACGTCGTGTGAATTACCTAGCGCATTGTTGTTTGAAGGCACTTAAGAAACTCTCAGGGTTGAAAAGGTCCGACAAATTCACAGGCTCCGTTAATAATGCACCTTTGTCCATTTGTGTGACCCAAAGTTGAATAGAAGCAACTCGGCGAACTACGCCTTGTAAGAATTCTGGTGCTACCGTCGGTCCGTCCCATCTTTTTAACCAATCTTCAGGTGTCTGAATGATAACGTTTTTGTATTATTAGTACTGATGAAAAAATATTAAAGTATACTCTGCATTATCCTCTGTAGTCTGTAGTCCTTGTGTCTCGTACATTACATCAAATGATTAATAGTAGTAGTAGCATCCGTAAGTACCCAGACTTGTCAAATAATAATTTTTTATCGTCACAGATCACGGTTTCTCCATTGCCTTCTTTCAAACAACACTAATGTTAACAATTTGATGTAGAGGGCGAGACTACTATGGAAAATTACAATTGAACATCACATTTGGTAAGGTTCGTTCAATTTAATAATTATGTTTGTGCTGCTCGGTAGCGTCATATGACCGTCATCGGTTAGCACAATTTGAAAGAACCCGAGAATACTACAGAGATTTACTGTTACATTAAAACTATGGAATGGAATTTCCTTACTTCACGCCTGAGCAGAGAATTTGCAATTGTGATAGTATCCGTGTTCGGTACAACTGTACCTCTTAGGACTTTGCTGATAACTCCTAGACATTTATGAATCGTCTGGATGAAAGTGACGGCATTGTGGAATTCAAGGCTGACGAATGCATCAATCGGGTCGATTGGTTTGTCTGTAATAGCTGGTGGCTTCATTTTTGCTTGCAGAAGGTTCGTAGTACCTTGTGACTGAAATATTTGTTGGAAACATAAAACTTTAACCACTATGAATTTACTTTAGAGTAATTTCTTAATTGTTTTACATGGTTAATTTTCTTCCACATGTTAAGGATTGGGTTTAACTCTTTGTTCCAGATGCTTTGATCATAAATGACTTCATTGCTGAACTCGAGGGATAAGGCTGCATGAAAGATGAACAATTACATATTTACGTTAGCTCGGTGAAAACAATTCAAATGAAGGGGTATATAATATACACACTTTTTAGTTGAGAGATAATTTTTCCGCTGACTGTGCGCTGCCAAGATCGTTCAATATTCATTGGTAAGCCAAAATAAGAAGGTTTGTCCGTGTCAGGAATACTCTCAATTGCCTCGATGTAATCCTACAATTGACCAACAAAGTTTAAGTGTCATTTTTGGAAATCAGGCTTTAAAATGTAATGTGTAAAATAGCAACCTCATAGTTCGAGGTTGCAGGCATTTTAATCCCGGCAGCCAGTAATTTCCTGGATGTCTGCGCCCCACTCACAAGGGACGAGTTGAAATAGTCCTGGAGGTAGGTCACAAGGACGCGATTGTCGTATATATTATCTACTCGACCCCCATAAATCGCATTCTCAAATATTCCTTGAATATACTGCCATTGGATTTCTTTGGTTCCTATAAGTAGTTACAATAATAATAAAAAATTTCACTGCTAATTACAAATTACTTAGACTGCCAATGACAAACAAAAGCCTGTGCTCACGTGATGCACTAAACATGCTTTCCAGAACGTCGATCGCTGCCCTCAAGTCACTCTCATTGTACTCATAAAATTTACTCCATCCCTGAGGAATGAAAGTCCTTCGTTCTTGGACAATTGAGTGAAAGAATGCCAGGGAAAACAAAGACTGACTTCTCAAAATATTTTTATTCCCAACAACAAAGCTTTCCGGCCAATTACTATATGTTCGTTGCAGGTTTTTCTTGAGGCCTGCTGGTGCCTTTATTAAAAAATAACGCCTAATAAGATCCTTCGAACAAATAATATCTAATTGAATAACTTACTTCATAAGCAACTTTGAGACAATTTTGTGCCATAACCGTTGGGAATGACTCAAGTGGTTCGGTTGTCATCCATAGGCGAAAAGTTTCTATAGCTTCCAACTCTTGAAGCTCCTTATCCAAATCGTCCAACACATGAATAATCAAATGCAGATTCGACAAACAAACCCACATTCCTTGGTCCGCAGCCACAGTCAACTTCGCAACCACATCCTTCACTGGCATTTCCCCCATGGGGATCTTAAGTAGACGTACAGTCAGATTGGACTCGATTTAAGGTAGAATGTTTCTCAGGATTTACAACATACCTCGATATAATTCTCAAGTCCAACCACACGATCAGCCAAATCTCTAAGTTCTTGAGTAGGATCAGCCCCTGGGGAAGTTAAGATCAGAACTGGCTCCCATGCAGTCATGACCCTGTAGACTGCCGTTAAATTATTTGCTGGTGGAAACAGAGATTTTCGCTCTGCAAAGTTAAACACAACTGACTTAAATATTAGTAAATCATATGTCGCAAAATGGAATCAGAACAACCTCTCCACAAATATGTACTACACGGTGTTCTAAATGAATATACCGGATTTAAAAAATTCATAGTTTCCGAAGTATAGACCAGATTTTTTTCCTTAAAAATATTTCAATAAAAAAATATTTGGAAGACAATGCATTTTCGTAATCCGGTATACTCATTTGAAACACCCTGTAGAACCCCTACTGCGTTTTGAATTTAAATCAAAGAATTTAACATTGGAAATACATTCCAAAGTGAGTAATAGAAAAAATACAAAGACTGCCGTTCTAATTCGATATTTAGGGTTGGGTAATGACCTAATGATAGACGTGCATAGTTGGTCATTGAAGAATGGAGTCGATCTGGGCGGAGAGTTTGGACAAGCAATACGACTTGGAATCGTCTCAGGTTTTCTCTTACAGCTTCAGGAATAAACTCTTCGCAGTCTGTATTTCGCATAAATTCTGACCATGCCTCGGCGTCAGACAACGCGAGGTCTTCGTACATCTCTGGAAATGCAACCTTTAACAACATGACAGCGAATGCCCTGTCTTCACTAATCCACGAAGGAATCGTATCCTTCATATTCCCCATGGAGTCAGCTTTCAAGTCCACAACGAGTTGACCTGTGAATGCCTCCCATTCCTACGTGAGGATCAATCAAAATCTATTAGGTGTTTTCTATCATGAGAATTCCGTTTTCCAGTCACTCTGAATCATGACTTCTGTAAACGACGGATGAGAAGCCGAGGGTTGTATTTATTCGGGCATGTGACAGCTATAGGGGTCAATAGAGAAAGCGGGAGACAGACCCGGTTTCTATTTGATGTCCGGCTTTTAATCTGTCATTTACGACGTATACTTACGTTGGGCTCATAAGTGTAAGATCGCATTTTATGGATCAAGTGAAGAGCAAATGCCATCCTGTCTTCCTTGAACAGCGTCCGGCAAACGTATTCATACACCGTTCGTTCAAAATGCTTTATCAAATAGCTCATTAAAGCCTTCGCTGAGCTTGGTCTCTATATGTTTGAAAAAAAATCAGGATTTCTTTGTGTAATTAAGTGGCAATGCTTTAAGGGTCTCGCAAAAATTAAGAAATTATTTCTTCGTGAAATACGGACTTATAATATGGCGTGGGGTTCGGATAGGAGTTACAGAGTGATAGAACCTACCGACTTATGTTTCTCAAAATTATCGTTGAACAACTTGACGAAGGCGTTGAGGGAGAATCGATACATACTGTTTAGTCTGGTCACATCCACGATAGCAAAGTAAAGGTCACTCGCATACGTTGCCAGAGGTAAATATATATTGATCTGTTTACTGAGAAAACAGTCCATCTCGTACGACTCGTCTATAGAGTCTTGAACCTCTATAGCCATCAGTTTAGTCTCATGTAACACCGTCAACAAATCCTATACCCAAAGAGTCAATTCGAATTATAATTCAAAATTATTTGCTTAATACAGACAATGGGCGCAACCTATTCTCAGGAATACAAATTGCATGCGATTCTCGAGATTTGCCTAACCAACATTCGCGTTACGTAATTACCAGACATTATCTGATTTTTTGAATCATTTAAATAAATTACTTGTGCGGTTGCAAAAGTCAAACCTCATTTTGAAGGATATCGCCTTGAGCTTGGCTTAATTTCTCCAGAATAGTCTCCCCATGCTTAGACAAATCCGTTTTCAGCTTATGTGTTTGCTCCAATATTTCTTTTTTTCGAGCTTCTACCTCTGGTTTCTCAATTTGAAGTGTTTTTGCCATGAGCTGTAATCAAAACATTTTTGGCGTACATTTCTGTAATTCTGAAATCTATTATTGTCATAATATGGAAGTAAATTGTGAGAGTTGAGAATAATCAGACTCACACGGCCAGCCGTCCGTCTCATTTACCTGTGTTACAAGACCTTTCCTGGTCGTTGTAAAATTAATAATTGTGACGACCGAGGCTGTGTCTGGCGGAAGGATTGGATTTGGATGTCGAGTAGTAAGGAATATCCGGAAGTCTCCATTATAGTCCACATATTTGTCAGCAATTTGAATAATATCTCGAGAACCCTGCGTCACCACGTCTCCGCGGAGAATCGGGATAAGGATTGGTTCGATTTCATCCGCATCAGTAATAATAAGGACTTTTCCAAATCTGAGCAAATAATCAGCGGAGGTTGAAGACAAAAAATTCGAGGTTTAAATTCCAGACTTAGTCCACCTTATAAAATAAAATCAAACCTGACAGCTAATTCCAACTCAGTCGAGAACTTCGGATCTCGAAGTGAAACCGTAACAATCGTGCGATTGCCCATGGTGGATTTTAACCACGCAGTTGCTCGGCTAGAAGGATCGATCAAATAAGGTCGAAGAGTCGTCTAAAATGAGTCAAGAAGATTACAAACTTTACTTTCAACTATATTATGACCTTCCGTGCCATGTTGTACAGGGTAGTTCTAAATAACACTTCTTATTATTGTTAAACCATTCTGTGCATTCATAATTAATTCATAATTTCGCTAATGCCAATAGTATTGTAAAAACCATACCCCAATTTTTCCATCAATTTTCTAAGCAGCAGCAATAATTACAAACAATCAAGACAGGTTAAAATATGTCCTGGGTATTGCAGGTGCGCCATAAATGTACCGAAATAAAGCCTACCTGATTAATAATGACTGCATTTTCATAAGACAATGCGTCAGACGGTAATCCATCTCTCATGAAAGCTTGATGTTCTTGCTCATCGGACATGAACGTACAAAAGTCAAAATATGACACTGGAAATAAATCTAACCACACAATCTGGTACCATGCACGAGTATCCTCAGTCGCATCTGATAAATAAGTCATGAAGGCTGCCGCATATCTTGCCTTCAATGGTAACACTTTCAATTCTTCCTCAAGAATGATCAACTATGTGTTTGAAAAATACTCTTTGAAACTGAAGTGTTCAATTGTGTTATATAAAAAATATGTATACTGTATTGATTACCTGTGCTCCCCATCGAGTATACTCTTCCATCAATTCAGACACCAAACCTGCAGAGGCTTTCAGAGTCTTTTTAGCATCGATCAAACGGATCTCAATCTGTGCTGCTTCCTTGGTGTACTGATTCAATCGCCCCTTCAATTCATTTACCCGCTGGTCAACATCTAACAGCTCTGAACTCAGTAGACCTATTTGACCTTCGGCCATTTTAAGATTTCTGTAAATCAAAAAACGGAATCGTACGAATCACAGTGATAATGTTGAAACCAACAACCTTGTCGTCTGACCGCATATAATTTCTGCCGATTCTTAGAAATTACTGGACTTACTGTTCGAGCATATTTTGTTGAGACTCCAACGGCTCAATTTTCTCCAAGACACGGGAATATTTCACATTGGCAACAACCTATTGAAGTCAAAGTGAAATTCGTCAACTTAACCAAAAATTCCCGAATATTTCAAATTAAAATACACCTAAGTAATTCAAATAATTGCAATTAACAAAAACAATTAAATTTGAATACATATTTACCCATGTTGCTAACGGTGCGGCAGCAGCCGATGCTCGTTTTGCATTT